>WOUH02000003.1:3443007-3453021 GCA_009936405.2 Stevia rebaudiana | reverse complement strand
CTAGTGCAATTTTACTTTTGCCCCACGAGAGTCCACACATATATACATTATATGCGCGCAACGCAAACAGGGCGTAAGATTTAATTTTCAACCAATTAGATAAATTATAAAAATTGCAAAACAAACTAACACTAACCACATGCTCCTCGTGGATACGATACCTGACTTACCCTTGCTATATGTTATTTGTTTAGGTTTTGCATGACCCTACGACAGGTCATCAAGTGTGTATTCACGAGAGGCTGTATTGGGTGCATAAGCACGTTCCAAAGAAAGCCAAAGTTCACGAGAAATGGTACCTTGAACGTGTTGGAAGGATGCTTCTGAAATTGTTGTAAGAATAATCATCCTGACATGAGCGTCGTTTGCAATCCAACAGGAATAACTTGGGTTATCAGTTGTTGAGGGAGCAACACCTTCTTTAGCGGGTTTTCTAGTAACATGGGTTGAGGGCATGGAATCGTTCCATCGACATACCCGAATAGATTATTTGTAAGTGAGAAGGGTTCAAGCGGTGCCTTCCAATACCTATAATTCGTTGGTGTTATGGTAAAAGCAAACTTGTGAGTATTATGGGTTGTTTTCTCAACCGTAGTAAAGGCCACCAGAGTAACCATCAGTTGAATCGAAGGAAGGCCGGAGATGAGACTTGGCCGAAAAAAAAGAGGTTGTCGGAAGGGAAAGATGGAGCGATTGAGCTCCTGGCTCTTGATACCAAATTAAACCGAATATTTATTTTCTATTTGATATACAATGATTACAATCAGACTCAATATAAAGACTAATATATTACCCAACACTATACCTTCACGAACCATGAAATGACATTTTTCCCAATTAAGCATGAGGTTCGTTTCTTTGCATCGAGCAAGAACACGATCTAGATTTTTCAGACAATGATCGAAGGAACTACCGAACATGGAAAAATCGTTTATAAAGACTTCCATAGAGTTCTCGATCAGCTCGTGGAAGATAGAGACCATACATCGCTGAAAAGTAGCGGGGGCATTACACAATCCGAAAAGCATGCGACGGCATGCGTAGGTGCTGAATGGACAAGTGAAGGTGGTTTTATCCTGATCCCTGGTGCAATGGGGATTTGGACCCCTTTGAATGTTATAACTATTCCTGCCTTTAAATTTAAATTTTGTAAAATTTTTAACCTCTAACGTTTGAGTCGATAACAATTTTAGTTCCTAATAGAATTAATGACAAAGACTAAAATGTTTACAAAATTCAAATGACATTGCTAATCGTCGAAAGATGTTTTTTTGTCTTAACTGTTAAAAGATGTTAATCGTCAAATGACATTAGCTTTTTTAAGTTTTTCGTTAAACACCCCCATTTGTCCATTACACCATATTATGAAACATATTGATATCGCAACATTAAACAAAAAGGTTTAGTATGCAAGTAATGAAACTTGAGGGAGTGGTTCGTATATACTTTATTTATCAAAGGTCTATCAGAATAATTACAATTCGAAGAACCCTAACAACTTCCGCAAAAATTACGATCCTTCGCTTCAATCAGTCAATCAATCAATCATCCTTGATATCTGTAATTGTTGATGAAAATGACACACTGGCTAGAAATTGTGTGAAAATTGTTCATCTAGCTACAGCTTCATATTAATGTTTGTAATCCTTTTGTTTAAAAATTAAGAATGCAAGCTATCATTTGACATTAGTTATCAAACATGCAAGCATCTTGATGATGTTATTGAGGATTTAGAGGGCATTTTCCCGCCAGTCATTAAGGTAGGTAATCTAGTTCTGTTTGTGATTATATATTTATATTAGTTGTTCATAGAATTGCAGGTTTATTATATTTATTCTATTAGTCTGGCATTGTCAATCTGTATAATTCTTCACAGTTCCAATAAAATTGGCATGATGTTGAGTATATTTTTCTAAAATGACTTTTTTTTTTGTACTCTAAATTTTTAAATGAATGACCAATTTATCAGATAACCATTGCAAGAAGAAGGAAGTTGCTAAATGATGATGTCATCATTGCATTTGCAGAGAGCTCATGTGAAATTATTGATTTATCAGATTCCAAAGTCACGAATATTGGCTTGTTGAAAGTGATGAAGATTTGCAATTAGAATTTTGAATTATACCTAATTTCTTTTTGTTGATTCAAACAGAGCTTCAATGGATTTTATTTACCAAAAAATGTGTACCATATAAATTGTTGAATCATTCTTTTAAATTTTTCTCAAACTTATTAGAAGGGTTTTTTAATAATTTGGATTTGAAATGAATTCTGTCAACATTTGTTGCATCATGCTCCACTGCTTCTTGATATTATTTTATATTTATTTTGAAAGTTGGTCATATTAAGCATACTATATTATAAACTCTAAAACTATAATATATGTGCATCAATGAACCTTCTTGAGTTCTTGCATAAGATTCGTGTTTGAATCAACTTATGGATCTGTTGAAACTAAAGTTCAGAAAATTGTGGGACCCGCTTCATGTTTTAAATCATCTGCCAGTTGCCAGCTGGACTTTGGAGCATAACCAAAGTAAGTATCAAATTAACCTTTTTTCCCCCTATTAATCTTAATATCTGTTCAAAATTAACCAGCAAGAAATGATTGGTTTGTAAAGTTTATTTTCTCCAATGCATTGAATGAAAGCTGCAAGTGCATAATTGGACAGAATCTTGCTTCCAGAAAGGTTGCAGTTTTGGTAAAAAGGTATTTCTATTTAATATTTATTTGGTTATATAAATAATTTATTGCATATAAAAGGTCTAATTTAGAACCAGAACAAATTATATTATTTATGCTCTTGAATCCACCATCATCCATTTGGCTTTATTTCCTAATTATGTTTCATAGCCTCATAGGTTCCTTTGGATTTGCAAATCTCCCAAATATTGGGGCTAAATATGAAAATATTATTTTAGGTTTGGACTATAGTAAAGCCAGAATTAAAAGGTACACTTTCATTGGACTATATAGAACAAGTGGGCGTTTAAAAAACTTACAAGTCTCACCTATATGTTACCAAAAATAAATAAATAAATAAATATTACACGTGCGAATTTATGAAAGATTCATGAATGTATGCCATAACTTATTTTCACAATGAAGTTTTTTTGTTTTATTGTGTTTTTTTCTGAATTTTTTTACAGAATAAAGATTAATTTTTTTTGGAATAAATAACCATTTTTTTACAATTTAATACAGTAAATAGATTTTCTGGCATTAAAAAGGTTTTTCAAAAAGAAACACCCAACTCAAAAAAAGATTACTTTAGTAAATTAAACAAATAACTTATCGTGCATATAGAATTGACTGCTTTTCTTCGTTTTATAAACTTTTCTATATAATATGCATGTGTTAAGGGACCCTTCTCATATTAGATCATCATTTGAATAAACTCAATAGTTAATACGTGTGTTAGTGGTCACTTTATTAATATTTGGGGCCCACTCAGTAGTTTGCCGCCAACTGTAATTAGGAGCTTGAAATGGTAAAGTCTAAAACGCCTCCATTTTTTCTTTTCTATTTTTTATATTATCTCTCTTTTTTTTATCAAAAGTAATCTTCAACGGTTGAAATTTGTTTAAAAAGCAGCAAAGAGGTGATTGGTTCTAAAGATATCAGTTACTGTTTTTGTCTGGCCAACTACATCGAATGGCGGCTGAAATGCATCAAATCAAGAAATGATATTATTTTGAAAAATTTTGCTGCTGTTTATATATACATCCAATGGTAATTGTAGTCTTATCAATTGATCTAGAAGGATTATTAAACAGAGGTTACTTGATGTTTTTTTCATGTTTATTTTTAGTTATTAATAAGTTTAGGGGTTTAATTCCTGCAGTTGCAGGTGGTTAGTGATTTCAAAATCACTGTTTATTAATGATTTAAAAAAGTTTGATATTTTAGTAAAAAGTTTGATCAAATTGATATTTTTTTTAAAGTATTCAATGTTTATTAATGATTTAAAAAAGGTTAATATATTAGTAAATAAATTCGATCAAATTGATAAAAAAAAATTATTAATGTTTATTGTGGTAATTTATTTAGGGGCTGTTTAGTAACATCTGAATCATTAAGTGCTGAACCATTAAGATGTCTGAATGGCTAAGAGGCTCTGAACCAGTAAGTGCTGAACCATTCAGACTCTTATTTTTACTTAACCATTCAGATGGTTATTCAGATGTGGAGGCCGATTCAGATGTTGATTTTTACATCCCACCAAACGGTCTGAACCTGAACGATTCAGACCTGAGGCCATTCAGACCCCATTCAGATGTAAACAAACAGGGCCTTAGTCGAAGTGGTTATTTAGGTGATTTTTTATAAGTTTAATTGCATTTTGATCATATAATTGATGCAAGAAGGTTTCACTTTCATAAACTCATCATTTTTCTTGCTTTCTTGACTTTAGAACATGATATCATGCATGTTTATGTAAACATAGAGCATAATTCATGTGTAAATACTGTGGTTTTCACTTATTGGTGATAAAATTACTTTTGGAAGTTTGTGAAGTTAAAATTATGAGGCAACATAAAAAATAAAGATGCATTGGACTTATATGTAACAAGTGGACTATATATTAAATACCTAACAAAGATATTACCCTTTAATTTCTATAAATAACCATGAAGAGGCATTGAAACTTTGTTTAACTTTGTATAACTTTGTACTCTTTATTATTCTGGTAATATAATTTGCACGAGGCGTCTGATGAGAAAGCCAAACTGAAGTTTTCTACATCTGGTTTGAAGAAAACTAGGTTAAAACCTGTTTTTTATTCAAAATTTCACTTGTTTTTAACATCAATTTTTTATTTCCTAAATCTTTATTTTTTTCTTAAAAAAAAATAAAGTCTTAATCGAAGTCGTGTCGTGGATTTGAAATAGTAGAAAGAACATGGGCACTTGTGATTTGTGAATAATAAATCAAGACTTCATAGATAGTTCAGTTTCTTTTTTTTATAAAAGCCTATAAAGTTAAACATTTCAAGAACTCATCTTTACTGAAACCCCTTTTCTCAAAACTTCAAAGATTATATTTTTTGTTTAGAGGAAGCATAAAAGATCATAAATTTCTTCCAAATTCCAGAAACCCACCTGAATTTGATAGTTTTTACAGCTTTTCTGCCCAAAAAAGGTGAAACTTTACCTGTTATACCTCCAAAAATTATTATAATTTTTTTTTTGTAAAATTTGGCTGAATTTTTTTTTATGTTTTGAAATATGAAGGTGGTTGAGTATAGATTATAGAGTAAATATGTACAGAAAAGGAAGCAGTGTATGGTCATCAATGTTTGGAAATGAAGAATTTCAAGAAACTGATGTTTGGTCAGTCATTAATGAAAGAAAAGATTATGAATCCAACTCTGTAAAGTCAAACGGGTCAACTTCTGGATATTCATCAAGAACAAATCATCATCCAACAACAGCCAGAAAGATTCCTAAACCTAGTACCAACAATTCCGACATTGAATCTAGGATTCCTCAACAACAATCAGCACCTGTCAATATTCCAGATTGGTCAAAGATCTATGGAAAGTCAAAGAGATCATCACATAAACCTGCATTTCTTGATTATGGTTATGATGTCGGTGATGGTGATGATGATGATGATGATGTTCATCATAATGATAGTGATTATGATGATGATGATGGGTACATGATGCCACCTCATGAATGGATTGCACAAAAGCTTGCAAGAAATCAAATTTCTTCATTTTCTGTTTGCGAAGGTGCTGGAAGAACATTAAAAGGTAGAGATCTGAGTAGGGTAAGAAACGCTGTTTTGACCAAAACTGGATTTCTTGAATAATTTCTCATATTTCTTGATCTTCATAATTTCCCAGCAAAAAAAAAATTAAGAAAAAGAAAATCAAGAAAAGACATTTATCATTATCATTATCATTATCATGATGATGTAAGATCATCAGTATGATTGATAATTGTGATAATTAAAATGGGACCCATTCATTTGTATGGTGGTATTGTCTGTGCATATATTATTGCTTGTTTGTTTCTTTATTGTTTCTGGGTTATGTAATTAAATGTGTTTTTGTTTAGATTATGAAGGTTGAAATTGTTAATCATGGTTATAGTAAATTAGATCTAATTAGTATTCAATGTTCATGTCTTTATGATGCATGGTTTGTAGTACAACTTTATATGCGTAAAGTACATTTGACATCATGTCTTGAGAAAGTGAAAGATGATTCAACTGTGTCTGTGGGTTCTATTATGCACAGAGGGGTGTTTTGGTAAATTGCAATATCATAACAAATGGTGGTGGTCATGTATATACATAAGTTGTCACCATCAGTCATGTTTTCAAAAACTTTAGTGAGCTTATTCTGAATCATTCATTATTAAATTAAGCATCAAATTATCAAACATCTATACATTTTAAACAATTTTACTATCTACCCACTTTTGCTCGTTTTTTTCAAGTGATAATTGTATATGAAATAAAAAGTTGTCATCTTGATTTTTGATTGTCTTCATTCAAACCAGTTGTGAGATTTCCTGATATTTTGAGTATATAATCTTTCTAAATTGACTTTATTGAGTATTTTTGGTTTATAATCAGACTCTACCTAGCTTTATGTGGAAATACTGAGTACGATTATTATAATTGATATTTTTGGTTCAGTTGATCCAGATATATATATCGGTTTATGATCGGATCAAGTTAAACTAATTTTAGTTGATAAACGAAAAAACAAGTTTGTTAAGTTACTTTATAACCTACAAGGAGGAAGTAAGTTATTAAAAATAAAAAGAATTTTGTTGACATATACTTTATTATTTATAGAACACGATAAAAACCCAACTATGTCGATTATTATTTTATACTAAAAAACTGGATTAACGGCAAACTATAGATTTCGTAAAATTATTCAGTTAATTTATTTCAGTATTTGAAATGCATGCTGACAACATGTCAAATTCTTTGGACTATACAACAATGGCTGTTTTTTTAACATATATAAATTTTGTCTTGTCTTTTAACCAATTAATGTGATTTTGTCTTTTAACCAACAATCAGGAGTTAAACGTGAATCGTACAAAATTTAGTAACAAAGCAAAAAAGGATTTTGTTTTGGTTTCTCTTCAATACATTGAACCATTGTTCTTTTGTTCAATGTTTTAGCTTACTATGTTATCATTATAATTATTTCAGTTCTTTTATTTCTTGAATATTAAATTCAAAATTCAATGAAGCTGAAAAGAATGTAAAAAAGCACTTTTTTCTATATTCTTGTTTTAGGTAAATAATATACTCGAGAATATTATTATTATTATTTATTCAATGTATTTACAATTTTACACGATAGTTTGAATTGCTGAATTTTTAATTAGTGTATGAAATTTTATCAAGTACGTATCTTTAATGCCTTTTTTACGTGTCTACTTGTAATTTTTTTTTTCTCTTTATTCATAAAAAATATATTAACTTTTCATATCTATAATGTTTATGATAATGCATGGATTGAAATTTATTTGTGTATTTAATTACCATAGAGATCAATATTGCTTGATATAAAAATATTTAGACTATATTTACAAGTTCTTAGAGGACGGGGGAAATAATGCGATTCTTGTCATATTTTCTTGTATGTTAAAAGTTATTCAAGTAAAAGCTTGAATTAATTTTTATCATTATTTATTTATTTTGCAAGCAGTGAATTGTGATTAGATACAAAGGTATGACAGGTTGGTGGTGGTCAAGTTGCCATCTTTCTTTGTCATTATATTAAAAAAAAGGAAAAAAGACTGCTAATGCTTATGTCACACCACTTAAAATTTATAATCTTTTAATCATGAAGTTTTTGTGATTTATATTGGTTTCCCTTTTTGAGAGTTATAGATTGGCGTAACAAAAATAATTTAATAAAGATGCTGGCATAGTGGGATTATTAACTATCAAGTGGGGGTGTAAAAGAGACAAGTTGGTTCAAGAAAAGCTCGGAATTAGATCGGTAAAAAACTCGAATGAGCCGAGTCTAAACGAACCCGAGTCCAAGCTCGAGCCCTGAAATATGGCTCGTTTACTTATCAAGTAGAGCTTGAGCTTCACTTGTCGAGCTCGAGACAGCTCGCGAGCCTAAACGAGCTTTTTCAACTAAATATTTATATACATAATTATTTTTATGTATAGTATTATAATAAGAAAAACCTAAATCATATTTATTATGTTAAATAGAAAAAAGTATAATTATAAAAATAATAAAATTAATTATAAAAATATATATATTAAATAGTTAAATAATAAACGAACCGATCCGAGGGCTTGGAAATTTCCTTATAAGCCGAACTCGAACTTCTGAACCAAAGTTATAAATGGGCCGAGCTTGAGCTCGAGCCCCCTTAAATTTAAACAAGCCGAGCTCGAGCCTTAGCAAGCTCGGAATCGGCTCGTATCGTTTACATACCTACTAACAAGTTTTTCATGAACTTATGAACCATTTTTTCGTATAATCACGTCTTATAACTATTAATGACTTAACTGGTCATGTCACTTTCACTTTGTCTCGGTTGTCTTGAACTGGTTTGCACAAAAAACAAATTCTTCAAAATAAGTAAAACGATTACAAAACCGTTGACGATGTCAACGAGTCGGTCCATGACCATTGTAACTTGGATCCATTTGGACCAATATTTACTCATCTTTAAACACTATGTAGTATTCATTAGTAGACATCATAAACTATGGGCCACTAGTGTGGGCTTTAAGAGGTGAATATGTTCGAAAGTTTGAAAATGAAATTGGGTTGTCTGATAGCATGTTGTAATAATATAAAGACCAAACTACCAAAGCCCAATCTAGTTGAGGAATAACTTTTGCACGTGCAACCCACGTTCACGACTCACAATGATAGGATTTATTTCTTTCATAGATCTATGAACATAATAATGATAAAAAATCTTAGGTGTCGGTAGTGTACTTTCTTAGACCAATTTTAAAATCTAAAAGTTGCACATAAGGTGTCACCCCTTCATAAGACACAAATTGTGTAAAACAATTCAATATGTAACACTTGTAAACTAATCGAGTTAACATAACTTCTTATCAATCTCAAAGTCTAAGTTTCGTTAGTAAAAGGATGAAAACTAACGATATAAAAATATAATGATAATTCATGTTATTTGTTTTTTTCAACGGCTCATGTTATAAAATTTGCATTGGCTATATATATAAAGGACAAAAAATGTAATTTTGCTACTTTAAGTAAGTGATTCAAATGATAAAATTATCCTCGTGTATGAGGCACATGATTGACTTTAACCCTAAAATCTAACGTGAGATAGTTGAAAGAACGAAACCGTGAGAACATACTAAATAAACAATTATTAATGTAATTTTCTTAGCTTTATGACAAAAAATGAAACTTCTATGTTAAATATTTCAAAATAATAAAATGTTTAATTATCGTTTATATTTAGCCAAAAAAATTGTTTTTTTTTACAAACACAAATCCTATAATTTATTTTCAGAATCCACTTAATATCTATGTTATGAAACTCAAACTACACCAATTCAACAAAGGTCTTAATATCTATGTTATGAAACTCGGACTATACCAATTCAACGAAGGTAAACAGTAACTCTTGTGAAATATATATATAATTTCTTACAACGAAGTCAAAACCGTCTAAATGGCAAAGTAATTATAGTTAAGGAATTCTTCAAGGTTCTAGCCCCACCAAATGTGAATTGATATACAAATTTGCCGTTAACAAAAATAAAAAATATATACAGGAAATTACTTAATTTATTTATTTATTTATTTTTATTTTATTTATTTATTATTATTTTTTTTTGAAAGATCAACTTCTAAAAAACCACAAACCCGAAAACCGGGCAGGAAACCAACATACAGAGAAAAGAAAAATTACATATAAACAAAATTACACCAGTCGGCCCAACTGCCATCCTTAAACTTAGATCTATGAGTGAGCCATATGAAACCCAAGGACCTAATTTTCCCAAAAACATCCTCCACAGACGGG
>WOUH02000003.1:3428992-3442907 GCA_009936405.2 Stevia rebaudiana | reverse complement strand
AAACCCACCTTACCAATCCAAGAATTGAAAATTCTGAACGGACGAGCTCCAAAGTTAACGGCCTTGAGGGAGAGAACGATCGGGCTGTGGTAAGACAAAAAACGGGGGAGAGCACACGAAGTAGCCTCAGGCCACTTGTTGAAAAAATCATCGTTTACCAGGAATCTATCAAGTTTACTGAGCTTTCTCCCATTCTCCGTGAGGCAAGTGAATTTTCTGCCTGACATATTGTATTCCCGAAGATTCGCCGAGTAAATGAACTCATTGAAGTTCCTGGCGCATGAAGTCTTGAAAGCACAGTTAAGTCTTTCGTCACAATTTCTAATAGCATTGAAATCACCCATGACAACCCACAACCCGTCCGTACCGTCGATGATCTGGGCAAGTGAATCCCAAAGAGCCATTTTCGCCGGGACACTTTGAGGAGCATACACATTTAAGATATTTAGATCCCTATCGACACCGATCATCTTCCCCTTAACGTGAAGGTAGTTTCTATCCTTAGCGCCCCCCGTTTGGTGGAAAACGGAAGGATCCCAAAGACAAACGAGGCCCCCAGAATTCCCTACCGAATCGACACAATCCATACCAAAGATCCGATTACCCCAAAACAGAATCAGGTTCTTCTCCTGCAAACCGTCTTTTTTAATTTCCTGGATAGCAATGAAACCGACCACATGAGAACGGATAATCCCTTTAACCCAACGGGGTTTCCTACTACCCCCAATACCTCGGATGTTAAGGGACATTAAATTCGTTGATAACCCTCATTGATAACTCCCAATAAATTTTTATATTCTTTAACTAACACATTCTTTTGTGACGATGTTCCACAGCGCAACCACCTGATCTCAACCATCCACCTTCCTCCCCAAATACATCCACATCTACACTCTCATACAACCTAACAGATTTCATCAACAGTTACCACTGACAATCACACATTTTTATATCTCAATCTTCATCTTCATCTTCTTCATTCTTGATTACACGATCCACAACTAACACACAGTTCAACACAGTCCAGTTTACAGAATCCTTGATCTAGGGTTCTTTACCGTTCATTAAGCTGCTGATTGAAGTTTGAAGTCAATAACACGCTTCTTCGATCTGATTTTATCAAATTGAGATCGAGTTGACTCGATTTGTGACATGGGTTTGACCTCAAATTAATTGTTTTTTTTTAAAGATTGTCGATAATGTCTTGGAAGAACAGAGGTGGTTCTGAATCGAATTCAAGACGGTTGGTATCAAAGCAATTGACTTTGTTCATGTGTGCCGGTTGTTTCTTCGCCGGAATGCTCTTCACCGACAGGTTTTCTTGCTTTCTTTTACTGACCCCACCCATTATTTATAAAAAATTGAGGTGTTATGTTGGAATCATTAGGTGATAATATGTTGCTTTTTGATAATCTTTGTGATTCGTGCTAAATTATTATGGATTTATTTACTTGGAAGTTCTTAAATCTTGTGAATTTTATTAATCTTGACATTGGTTTGACCTCATTTGACCTCATTAGAGTTGATGATATATTTTCTTGAAGATCATGGATCTTGTAAGTTTACCGATCTTGAAAAGGGTTTAAACGAACTTTAGGATCCGTTAAGAGCTGATATGTATGATGTATTTGAAAAATTTTTTAACCCATATAAATATATGTATTTGGTGATCTTGATATTGCTTTTGTAGGATTTAGGGTTCTTAGAGTTGATTTGTTCTCTCCAAATTCATAAATCTAATAAATTTCACTAATTTGTATCCAAGAAAGTCGTAAAATTTTTAAATCTGACTAGTCTTGATATTGCTTCGAATGATTTAGGGTTCTTGGAGTTGATTTGTTCCCTCAAAGTTATTTATTTTAATAATATTTTATTGAAGTTGATATAGTTTTGGAGGATTTAGGGCTCGTTGAGTTTGATATGCATTCTCCAAACCCATATCAACATTACTAAAATTAATTAGATTCAAGAAAGCTATAAAGTTAGCATAAGTTACATTGAATAAAGCTGTATAATTGGTCTTGATAATTACATCCACAAATCTATAAACAAAAATGACTAAAATTTATTTTGATTTTTGTATGTTGCGCAAGAATTTGGACAGATCCTGAAGCTAAAGGCCTAACGTTACCAACCGGAATCGAAGATGAACAAACTCGATTAGTTGCAGATAGTTGTGACACAAAATTAGTGAGTAATTAGTTCCGAAGGTCATTAATTTTTATCTTTTTTAATCTTTTTAATCCTGATACAATTTTTTTTTTTTTGGATTTTCTGTTTTTGTTAGAAGGATGTAAGGAGAGATCCTAAAGATATAATTCGTGAAGTTTCAGAAACACGTAATGCGGTCCAGTAAGCTTTGTTTTTCATATTTCATCCATGATTAATGCGTTTGACTTTTGAAAGCTGACTTTTTTCTTGATGATTTTATGGATATAGAACATTAGATAAAACAA
Source organism: Stevia rebaudiana (assembly GCA_009936405.2). NCBI lineage: Eukaryota > Viridiplantae > Streptophyta > Magnoliopsida > Asterales > Asteraceae > Stevia > Stevia rebaudiana. The sequence continues at coordinate 3,440,451 of WOUH02000003.1, read as the reverse complement.
TTTCAAATTTGGAGATGGAGTTAGCTGCTGCAAGAGCTTTGCAAGATTCTATACTTACGGGATCTCCAATATCCGATGATTTAACGCTACCAGAACCCGTTAAGAAAAGAAAATATTTAATGGTTGTAGGAATTAATACGGCTTTTAGCAGCCGGAAGAGAAGAGACTCGGTACGGGCTACTTGGATGCCTCAAGGTGGTTTATTTTTTATTTTTATTTTTTTTTGTTTTTTTTTTAATTTTTGCATTTTTAGTGAATGCACATGATTAGAGGTGTATTCTTTACTCGTTAGTATGGGTCAGGTTGGGTTAACATTTAATATTCTTTACTCGTTATTTTTTACGTTATTTTTAGTTTTAAGAGTGTCAGATATGATTACAAAAACTATATCATTTCGATACTTATATAATTTTTTTGAATAAAATGTTTTATGAGGGTTTTATGCTTTATTGTATTTAAAATAACCATGGGTGACTTTCGACCCATTTGACTTGTTTCCTTTATAATAATCTTTTAGGTTTTACACATTTGACCCATTAGAAGATAAAACATGTTCAGGCCTGTTAGATAAGTAGAGTCAATTATGATGAAAAATATTATGTTAGTTTAGTTCAATCTAATTTCTTTTGAATATAATGATTACTGAAGTTTTATGCTTTGAAATACACATGGGTCCATGTTCGACCCGTTTGACCCTATTTATCTCATTTCACTTGTCTTTATTTTCTATTGACTTGTTTGAGAAAAAAAAAACACCATATTGACCCATTATAAGTAAATGAGTTGACTAAAAGTTAAATAATATTGAATCCTATTTATATTTTACAATTTTCAGGTGATAAACTAAGGAAACTGGAGGAAGAAAAGGGTATCATTATGCGATTTGTCATAGGTCACGGGTAGGCGTCGCCTATGTCACCATTTTTATATGCATTTAATTAAAACCACTAAAATATAAACTTCAAATTAACTGATTATGTTGACCTTTGACTTTTTTATTGCAGTGCTACATCTGGTGGTATACTTGATAGAGCTATTGAAGCAGAAGACAGAAAGCATGGAGATTTCTTGAGATTGGTAAAAAAATATTAATCTTTTTGTTATTATTTTTGAATCTTGATTTAAACAGACTTGTTGACATTAATATATTTGAACAGGAACATATTGAAGGGTACCTTGAATTATCAGCTAAAACAAAAACATATTTTACTACCGCGGTTTCTTTATGGGATGCAGATTTCTATGTCAAAGTTGATGATGATGTTCATGTAAATATAGGTATAACGTTTTGGGTTTTTTTTTTGTTTTTTATGAATTAATTATGACCCGTTTACCAAAAAATGGGTTTAATTATATAAATACTAAATCATATCACTTGTATTTTTTTCCTTATTGTAATTATATGGCCTTTGTAATCATATATAGCACATTAACTATTTATAAAATCTAAAAACATTGACAAAAGAGTCTGTGGGTCAAATCAACCCGACCCGACCCGTTTTGACATGTTTTCATCAGTTTCTCCACGTGCCATACACCCAGTTTGCCACTTCTACTCCCATAGCTAAAACATTCGTTTTTTTTTTTAACAGCATAGTTTTGTTTATGAAATATAATAATAATACTAATAATAATATTAATATTAATATTAATATTAATATTAATTGTTGCAGGTACACTTGGGGCAACCTTAGCCAAGCATCGGTCAAACCCACGTGTGTACATCGGGTGCATGAAATCTGGGCCCGTACTTGCTCACAAGTAAGACAACCTCTTCTTCTTGCTTTGACTATTTGTTTTTTATATTTTTATTGGGTTTGACTTTTGACCATTGACTTTTTTTTTGCTAAAAGAGGAGTGAGATATCACGAGCCCGAACACTGGAAGTTCGGTGAGGAAGGAAATAAGTACTTCCGACACGCAACTGGACAACTATACGCGATATCAAAAGATTTAGCCACTTATATATCTATTAACCAGTAAGTATTATTTAACTACCACTCATGTAACTTCTAAAACTGTCTGTTAATTTTTTATTCCTATATGTTTAAAATAGCCTGTTAGTCTATTTTTTATTTTGTTTGTTTTGGGTAGAATTGGGTAACACCATAACACAATACGTGTCAAGATGGGTAACCTAAAAGGCTAAAAGCTATGTGAATAAAATTGGGTTCAAACGAGTAAGAATTGTTAATAACATATTTGATGGGAAAATCATTGAAGATTACATTGAAAAGGAGTATTTGTTTAGTTACCCGTTTTGACTTGAATTAGCTTCTTGAAAACAACTCATTTTGACCCAAAGTGATTTTACTTAAAACCCTTCTTGACCCGAACACATTCGGACCCGTTACCCAACCTGCTCATTTTGCCAGGCTTAAGTGGGATTTACGGTTGTTGTTCATGTAACATTTAAAAACAGACCCGTTATTGTTTTAATCATCTCAAATTATTAATGGTAACAGACATGTGTTACACAAGTATGTGAACGAAGACGTATCATTGGGATCATGGTTCATTGGACTCGATGTAGAGCACATCGATGACAGACGACTATGTTGTGGGACGCCACCTGGTATTTTCAACCATCTTTTGGTCCAATATTATTGTACTTTTTTTTTCAGTGTAAAAAAAGAGAGTTAACTACTCAAATGGTCCCTGTGGTTTGGCCAAAGTAACAGGTTTGGGTACCAAGGTTTAAAAGTAACAAGTTCGGGGTTTGTGCTTTCAGTTGTGTAATGAGTTTTACTATTAAGCCTAACTTATGCTAACTATTCCGTTAAATTAGGGTGAAATGATCAAGATACCCTATGAATTTGACTATTTAAAAAATCAAAGGGTATTTTGGTAATTTGCTCATTTCACTCTAACTTAACAAACAAGTTAACAAAAGCTAGTCATAATACCCAAACTCGTTACAATAACTGAAAGCACAGACCCCAAATTCTTTACTTTCAAACTTTGGTACCCAAACCTGTTAATTTAGCCAAACAATAGGGACCATTTATGTAATTATATTTAAAATTTATATATTGTATATATATCGTTGCAGACTGTGAATGGAAGGCTCAAGCAGGGAACATATGTGTGGCATCTTTTGACTGGAGTTGTAGCGGCATTTGTCGGTCAGTTGAGCGGATCAAGGAGGTGCACAGGCGGTGCGGGGAAGGTGAAGATGCTCTTTGGACCGCATCTTTCTGATCAACGGTGTTGATTAAAGAAGCAAATTTATAGCATCCATCAAAGATTTTTTATCTACATTTAAAAATAGTTTGTATAAAATTAATGGCAAGGTTGATGGTTAGATGAATGAGGGTTTTGCTCTGTACTAGGTGGAGAAGTAGTCATTGGTTTCTTTTTTATTTTATGAGTAGATGGTAAATATATTTTTTGGATCCATAACGTTATATGTGGTAGTCTGAAAAACAGGTAAATGTGTAATTTGAGTTTATTTTTGGTTTCATCAAATAAAATATGACACTGATTTGTGTTTGTTTTTAATTATGTAGTAATAGACTAATAGTAATTAGTAATGATAACATCAGAAATAACAATAGTAACGGCAACATTGATTAACATTATAGGTGTGTTAATTTGAGATTGCATTAACATTTGAATATGTTATAACTTTCATTTGATTAGTTAAGTTATAGTTATTCATACTGATTACAATTAACCTTAAGTGCTTAACCCTTCAAATTTGTGATTTAAAGTCAATATATGAGTCATCAGTTATATTTTTCATCAATGAAGATGATGGTGATTGTCACTTTAGAAAAAATTATAGATATACAAACATGTGATATAAATATAAGTAGTTATATGTTGTTGTATGGGTTGTAAATGAATCGAACGTTCAACGAATAGTTTATGAACCGTTCGACATGATGCTCGTTTACGCTTGTTTTTTTAATAAATGAACAAACTATGAACAAAAAAATTTGTTCTTTTAGTTGAATGAAGGAAATAAACGGAGGTCATGTTTGTTCATTTGTCTTCTCGTGTTCGTTTGTTTATTTATGTCAAATGTTTTATATTTTAATTATGGGGATAGTGGGGTGCTGTTACGCATCTAAGCTTAGATGCAAAACACACTAAAACGACGTAGTTTTGATTAAAAGTTATTAAAGTCTTATTAGTTCCTCTAATTTCTCCATCAAATTCTCCCACTTCGTTCAAAAACTTGCATTTTTTTATTAGTTTTCCAACCAATCATCATCAACATGTAATTTCTTAAACTGATAGTACTTGACCATGGACCTGTGTCGTCAATTTTGCAATTGAACATCATATCAATTTTCATGCAGCACTTTACAGATTGTATTTCTTGGGTCTCGATTTCCAAGAGATTTTAAAGAGATTACTTCATGTTATTTAGTTCTAGCATCACATTTTTCCTAATTCTATTTTCGTTGTGAAGAAATTCATTTGTTGAAAATTCTTGTCACCAATAAAAAGGAGAAATTCTCATATGACTTAAAGAAATAAATAAAAATCAAGAATCAATCTGTTTCTTTATTTTTACCTGCAGATTCTTTATTTATTTATGAGTTTCATGAGCCCAATATTTCTTGTAATTTATGCGATCTATCCTTTTTATGACAACAATCTATTCGATTCTTGATTTTGATGTCAAAGGTTTTTTCAATAATATATTAGATCAATGAGATACTCCAAATCGTCAAGTTTTTTATATGATCCTGAATCATATCAAGGAATATAAATATTAGGTTTTTAGAAGTTCACAAGATTTGAAGGAAGCGGAGAATATGTTAGGCAGATTGAATGATATAAAAATATATTTTTTAAAGTTTTTAATCAAAACTACGTCGTTTTGATGAGTTTCACATGTAATCTTAGATGCATGACAGCACCATATTCACTTTCCCCTTTAATTATTTAGTTTATTACCTTCACCTTAAAATCGAAACATTCAAATCTAGATTTTTGTGGCGGTATTTTTTGATAGCTTTGCTTATGATCATTAATTCTAACTTGTGTTTTATTTTATGATAATTACTAGGTTATAACCCGTGTAATACACGGTTGTAGTGATGAATGTTGCGTTTAATAAATTGTAGAAAGATAGCAAATGTATATTTCAAAATAAAGTACACTAAGAAAAATAAACAACTTTAATGTGCAAATATGAATTACATTGAAATGTATAAACTAAATTACAATTCTTAAAAACTTCTTTGTAGACAACATTAGTTAAGAATAACTAAAATATGCAAACATAAGTTAAGAATAGTTCCCAGGACTTCAATTTCAATTTTTAGCAACTTGGACGTTTATTGACTCCGGCCTTTCAAACAAACAAACATGTTTTTATATGGCATTAAAACTGTATTTCATACATGTACCAAAGTTTGTTCTCCATATTGAATTTTGTTATATATTTAGACTTTGGTTGTCAAAGATCTTGCAAGTTGCATTAGTTTCAGTTTCCAGATAAAGATAAACTGCAACTTGTTGCTCATAGAGTTTTTGTATTAAAATTGATTCTTTGAAAATCCCACCAATTTCCATATATAGAAACTTAGATGAAAAAGTGAGTAACTGTAAGAAATCGCTCTACATTAAAGTTAATGCTTAACTAAAAACGAAAAAAAAAAAAAAGGATTGTTAAAAAACAAACAAATAAGTGTAGATATTCAGCCACTGGTGTGTAATAATCAACCAGAATGACGTATGTCCTCTATCATACCTACAAATTCAATTCATCAAATCTTGTATTAATCACAAAGATGTAACCAAGAAAAGATCCATGATATTGATTAATCATTCACTGCAAGTCTAAAAACATGTAAAGATGAGAAGATTTTGTAGTTCATAAAACTCGAAAATAAAATGTATTACATACAAATTACCACATTAGACATGATGAATCAGGGTTGAAATTTTACAAAGACCAAAAGATAAAAAAGAAGCATAACTGAAAAGCCATGTACAATTGTGAATAAGAGAAATCAAAATGGAACTTGCCACATGAAAGACGCACTCTTTCTGTCTAATAACCAAAACACTGTCAAATGAGTCTTCATAGAGTTCTAGCACTATGTATCTGCTTGATGCCTTAATATATATGGCTTTCATTTTAATTTTTTAAATGGCTATGAGATAATTTAGTCCTGCAAATTGCGATTTAAGTCATGTGACACTGTTACAGTTCATATTCAAGTAGGCCTTGGTCATAGTGTGATCTACTGTTAAACATTAGCTGTAGCTGTAGATGTATATTAATATGAAGGTCATAACCTAGTTAGACAGAATGACAAATAAAAGTAAAAAAAAAAAAAAAAGGTGATGTTTTAAAATTCTTCTAGTAACAGGCATGTTGAAAACCTTCCATAACGAATCTCACTTGAAATATGCAGCATGATTCAAATTTTTGGATGGGTAAATCCTTGAAAGAAAAGTGTCTTCTTTGTTTCATTGACATCCAGGTGACTTCCTCTTCAACATGGTTTAACATCAACGATGGCATTCATCCAGTATTAACAATTCCTGAAAACGAATCACAATTGAAAAATAAGATTAAAATCAATAAGAAACAACGTACAATTATCCTCTTGCAAACCAAAAACTTGTAACTTACTCTAACTTCTCTAGCCATGAAGAAACAGCAACAACCAAAGTATGACTTGCATTTAGTAAGAATGTAACACAAAATATATTAGAAATTGCAGCAATAGCCACGCAATCAATCATATGCTAGTCATGTCACAATTAGAGAATATATCAATATTCTTCATGGCACCTAAAAAGAGGACCTTGAACCTCTATCATGAAACAAACCAAAATTTTGTCTTTTGCAAAAAATAAAAGCGTAGAACAAAAATGTTAGTTATAAATCAAAAAATACTACTATTTGCATAACATAATACGAGGTATATCGAACACACTTCTAAAACCTGTTCCATTTTTGGAAGACCTTGCGTTATATCACCAGATCTTGATTTTATCTCCGTCGTAAAGGATAGCATGCACAAGTTTTAAATGAAAATAACCACATGCCAATATTTAGTAAATGAACTTCAACAATGTGTAATGGTGGATGGGAACCATTAATTACCACCACAACAATATGTACACATATAAATATAATGCATTCTCCGTACTTAAGAAATTACTATGTATCCAACTCTGGAATTCTAAAGGATACTAACGGTTAACCAAAAAGAAAGTAGTATGTATCTAATTCTAATTCTGGAATTCCGAAAAGATAATTTCTGAAAAAGGGTCAGAAATTTGATTAACCACCGACAAATTAGATTTAAAAATTCTTGAATTAGTAATTGACCTTGCTTTTTGGCAATTGAGTGAACTCAGCATGACGAGATCCAGTGGGTTGAGCATATATAACAGCATGAATACATGATGCAGTGAACTAAAAATGTTACTACTCAAACCAAAATTCATATAGCTAGTCGGGGTTCGTATCCAGGTCAGCGTTCCTTGCAGGGTTCGTATCACTTTCCCTATAGCTAGTCAGGGAGTTAGTTTCCACTGCATAGCACTCTATATTTACATAAAAACAATTGCAGCATAATCTGAATAACATTTTTTAAAATCAACAACTAAAACAACAATCATGGCAAGCATGAGTTCTAGTTAGAACCAAATGAGCTTTAATTTTAGTTCAACTTTGGTTTTTTGCATCAGCACACTAATCAACTAAAGCGTTGATCAAATTCATCCAAATAGTATTTATGAATCTATGATTGTTTTACAGATTCTATTCCATATGTAACTAAAAATTGATAATTAGACAATCAAACATCAATAATAATGTTTATGGAGACAATTAGAAACAAAGGAGAAACACATATATTTCCAAGAAAACCATTAAAAGAGTGTATCACCTGCTCTATTAAATGTTCATGAAACAACACAGAACAACATAAAATTTCAATTTAAACAAAAAAAAAGCTTCAGTTTAATAATGTTGAGAATTTGAGATGTGTTAATGTTTCAACATCTGAAATCCCTTTAGCAAACAAAATATATTCTAACTTCTAAAACCATGAACCAAATATATTAAATATCTTTGTGAATTTTGTTAACTGGACTCGGAACATTTAACCTTAAAAGTTTTTTGAACAATTTAATGTCTACAGAATTAGAACATGAAAACACACAATATAAGAAATTAAACAAACCTATATAAAAAAGAAATCTTGAGTTAAACATCTAAATCCCCAAAAATAAGAATCCAAATTAGTACTGCAACCAAAAGTAGGGCTACGAATTGAAATTGATCTAAACCATGATCGACAACAACGGACATGGAGATGTTTGCATCTATCAAACATTTAAACCTACAAAAAGCTACCTTAAAAGAAACAAACTATGAATCAAACAAAAGACAAGAATGTGAGTACAGATTAATCGAATTCTGGTATTGAGAGAAGCCTTACCTGTTGTTTTGATTGTTGTTCGATTAGAGAGAAGTATGAGAGGCCGATTAGGGTTTCTTATTTTTACTGAGCGACGATTGTTTGGGAAGGAGATAATAACGTGAATACTATTGTGCGGGAAAAATTTGCATAATAAAAGGCCACGTGGCCATTGAAAACGTTCCTTTGTTATAATATATAGATATAGATTCGATACTATTCTTACATGTGCTCTACAATTCTGCAAATTGATGTATACGAACCCTCGCTTGCACTACGTGAAATTACCGAGAAGATTAGAAAGAGGAAAGGAAAAGAAAGGTATTCATGCTCATCGAGCGTTTTATTTTATTTTTAATGTTTAAATTAACATTAGTAAATGATAGTTTTGATTATCTTGCCATATTTCATATTAAATATACTTGTGGTGATCATGTTCCACTATTTTTTTCAAGAAACGGAGACAATTTGTGTAAAAAGTATATCGCTTCAATACTTCTTGACTTAACTCAAATTATACAATGTATTTCTTTTCTCCGAAAACCTCTAACCCAGAAACCTCAATTTAAACCAAAATGGAAATCTAAATTGATTTAATAATTCTTGTTGCAGATCGTTCGAACTGTCAAGTGATCAAATGTGATGAAATTTGCCCTCAAAACCAAATCGTTTACTTCCTTTCTCACCACTTCCATCCTAAAAGAATCACCAAAATGCCATTCGATTTCAACTCTCCCCACAAACTCCAGTTACGAACGTACCCTCGTGGAGGCATTGAAATCATCTTCTTCCCATTCTACCCCTCTCCTCCATGGCCAGCATCTTCATTGCCATATTCTCAAGTACGGTCATGACTCCAATATCTTTATTCGTAACAGCTTGATCAGCTTGTATACAAAGTTTGGTGCTTTAAAGGATGCAGAATCCATGTTTGTTTCTGGGTTTCAATCGGATCGCGTAACTTGTAACATTATGCTTGCTGGGTATGTAAAATTTGGTCATTTAAATAACGCCCGCCAGCTGTTTGATAAAATGCCTGGAAAAAACAGCATTTCTTTCACCACAATGATAATGGGGTTGGCTCAAAATGGGTATTGGTATGAAGTAATTCACACTTTTAAGGAAATGAGGTCTTTGAATTTAGCGCCGAATGAAGTCACATTGTCAAGTGTGTTGTCGTCTTATTCGCATGTTTACGGGAATAAAAATGGTCAAATGCTTCATGCACTGGTTGCTAAATCGGGTCTTGAAGATTTCAATCTTGTGGTAACTAATCTGGTTCATGTGTATTGTTCTTGTTCGTGTTTAGATCACGCAAGAGTTTTGTTTGATCAGATGTCAGCTAGGAATATAGTTTCATGGAATGTGATGCTGAATGGATACTCAAAAGCTAGATTACTTGGTTTTGCACGCGACCTGTTTGATAAAATGCCTCAACGAGATGTGGTTTCTTATGGCACCATGATCGAATGCGTTTTACACGTTGAAAATTTGAAGGAAGCTTTGAGGTTATATAAAGAAATGTTAAATAGTGCAATATGCCCTAATGATGTCATGGTGGTTGATATAATTTCAGTTTGTGGTCAAAAAATGGCATTTTTTGAAGGTCAACAATTTCATGGTATAAGTGTAAAATTAGGACTTGATTGTCATGACTTCATTCAATCAACTATTATTAACTTTTATTCTGTTTGCAACAATATTAAACTTGCTCAAATTCAGTTTGAAATTGGGAGTAAAAACCATTTGCCTTCTTGGAATGCTTTAATATCAGGATTAGTAAGAAACGGGATGATTAATTCAGCAAGAGAATTATTCGACAAAATACCATTTAGAGATGTTTTTTCATGGAGTTCAATGATTGCAGGATATTCACAAACGAACCAACCGCGTATCGCTTTACAACTATTTCATGAAATGATAATTAGTGGCGTTAAACCAAACGAGGTTACAATGGTAAGCATGCTTTCATCGGTTGCTAATTTGGGCTCATTGCAAGATGGTAAATGGGCTCATGAATTCATAATCAATCATTCAATCCCCATAAATGATAACCTAATTGCAGCCATTATCGACATGTACGCGAAATGTGGAAGCATAAACACCGCGTTACAAATCTTCAATCAAGTCAAACACAACGTGTTGACCATCTCACCATGGAACGCTGTCATATGCGGTTTAGCAATGCACGGTCACGCAACATTATCACTTGAAATATTTTCAGACTTGTTGACACGCGATATCCAGCTTAATTCCATCACATTTATTGGAGTTTTAAGCGCGTGTTGTCATGCTGGTTTGGTGGAAGAAGGCGAAAAATATTTTAAAAATATGAAAAATGTTTACAATATTGAACCAAACATCAAACATTATGGTTGTATGGTGGATCTTTTGGGTCGATCAGGGAGATTAGATGAAGCACATGAGATGATAACAAACATGCCGATGAAAGCAGATGTTGTTATTTGGGGTACATTATTAGCAGCTTCTAGAACTTATGGTAATGTTGAAATCGGAGAAAAAGCTGCTGAAAATTTGGCGAATGCAGAACCGTCACATGGTTCAGGTAGAATATTGCTTTCGAATCTTTATATAGATGTTGGACGTTTGGATGATGCGGCTTTTGTTAGGAAAGTAATGCAGACGCAAAAGTTAAGCAGATCGTTTGGTTATAGTGGTGTAATATGATCGTTTTAATGCGATTTGTGGTTTGATTATGAATTCGGTTTTTTTTTATTTTTGTGGTAAAGTTGTTGTCATTTTGAACTTTTAAGTGTCTAGATGCGTAGGTTTTAGATTCGCGCATATTGGGTGATGCGTTAACGGGATCGCATCGCAGCATCTAATGTTTTCAGAACCAGACCGGAGGTCAAGCCGGTCTCCTGGATTAGAACACCGGATGTTTTTTATATATTTATAAAAATAAATATATATATATTTATAAAGATAGGGGAGGGTTCTTTTGAAAACCAATATTTGGTGAAAACCAATATTTGGTGAAAACCAAGAAAACCACTATCACCACGTATATACATATATGTAAATAATACGATATAC
>WOUH02000003.1:3381286-3391991 GCA_009936405.2 Stevia rebaudiana | reverse complement strand
CAATTTTTCCTTTCAGGGAAACTAAGTAGCTGGAGCAGGTGCTTGGATGGAACCCGGGCATGTATGGTTATATGGACCAAACTAAGTAGCGGTTAGGTCGCTTCCGCAAACCGTTGACCGTTTTGAGGGGGTGTGACAATTTGGAGGCGGTCAACCCTAACCGCCTCGATTCTCGCACCGTTCAAGGCATGTGCATTGCAGCTCGGTTTGACGGCGTGCTACGATTTAGCCTAGAGGAGGAGGTGTGTGCCATGTGATAGATGATGCAGCCTCGGGTACAGCAGCAGCAGGATCCACCGCAACTCCAGGATCCACCGCAAGACCCACCACAGCCTGATGTGGGTCAGCATCCACCGCAGGAGCCACCACAACATCCTCGACACATATATCGAGCGGTGAGGCTACCTACAGAGGTTCAAGCATTGTTGTAGGTTATGGTACAGACCCATCAGCAGATGGCTCAGACAGTGAAGCATGTGGTCCAGACTCGGACTGACCTGGTGCGCCAGGTGCATCGTATTCAAGATCTGGTGGTGTGGCAGGTCCAGGTGCAGGTCGAGCGGTCGGCTACTACCTGTGTCCTGCTACCTCCACTTCCACCGCCACGACAGTATACCATTCCCCTTCTCCATAATGTACTTAGATAGTATTTGTATTTGATTGTTACTTTTGTTATGTATATAAAGCGCGTGTTGTATTTTACTTTGGTTGTTTATGATCGTACTTGTGATGATATTTTGTTGTTTACGATTGTAGCATGTGTTGATATTTTGGCTCTTTATGATTGTAATCTGTGTGTTGATGTTTTGCTTGTTTATGATTGTAATGTGTGTGGATATTGTTAAACTTATAAAAAACCTAAATGAAACAAGTCTTTATTTGTCACAAACGTATATAAAAAATAATTAAAACTCGAATACGTCAAAATGTTATAAAAAAGGTAAAATATATTGATAAAAAGGAAACACGTATTTATTCATCACAAACGTATATTCAAAATTTTACACCTCAAACACGTCGAAATGTTGAAAAGATATCTTGATAAAAAGTAAACACGTCTTTATTCATCAAAAACGTATATTCTGAACATTACAATCCGGTAATAAGACATGCTCGCTTTATCACGTTAAAAAAATAAAATAAACAAAGCCTCTTTACAAGACACACCATCCAAAAATGTATTTGGTCTATACATCCTCGTATAAGCCTATACGAAGCGTATAAAAGGCGAAGGGTGTAAGAAAATAGATTGTGGTGTAGAGATAGTGGAAGGCTTTGTTAAACCTAATGACTACGATTTTAGATCCTATAAAGTGCAAAGGTACAGGTGCGACGATTTTGATAATAATAATAAAGTAGGTGTACTTGCAAGTAGCAAATGTATGTTGTCATTCAAAGAAACTGGATGGTTTTAGTTAGTAATTATGTTAGGTATTTTTAACATGTAATTACTACGAATCTTTTATGCATACTATATAACTAAATATTTTTAATATTGCCGTGCCATAATAGATTATTTTCCAAGCAAAACCCCTTGCTTTCAAGATTTTAGAAGTAGCTAGACACTCTCACTTCAGTAGATTATGGAGTACTCAGTTTGGACATGAAGTACTAGTAAATGGTAAATTACAAAGGAATTAAACTGGACATGAAGTACTAGTAAATGGTAAATTACAAAGGAATTAAACTTTCAAAGATCATATGTATGTCAAGTATCATAAGTTTATCAGGTCAGATAACGAGTTACTAAAAATGGGTTGTTCGGGTTTGAGATTTTTGTGACCCTATCAGAAACTCAACCCAACCCAAATCTAAAATCATATTACCCGACTTGAATATATCCGAAGAACCCATTTTATTCGGGTTGAATTCGGATATCCGACTCGAATAAAGTTTTTGTCTATCCAAAACCCAACCCAAGAATAAAGTTTTCGTCTATCCAAAACCCAACCCAACCCAACAATAAAGTTTTTGTCTATCCAAAACCCAACCCAACCCAACCATACCATATTATCTGATCCGAATCAATCCAAATAACCATTATCAGATTTTGAATTGGTTTTTCAAGGTCTTTTAATACAACTCAAACTTCAATTTTTTTTAAGTTTGGATCGTCTTAAACACTCCTAACCACAGTGCATACAAAAGGTTATGTTTCTATGAAATTTTCCCATTATTTATATAAACAATATTATAAAGAGCTTATTAGGCACAAGAAAGGCATTGTCGGTAGGATCGAGAATTCGATCTTAAAACTTTGTCAGATACAACATTAACTTGGATATGTCTCTAATTCTTTAAAAGTAAGCTTCAAATATATTGTTATAACAATCTAGATCAACAGTCATTTTAATCTACATATAAAACAATCTGCTACCAATTTCAAGCAATTAAAAACCAAATTTACAGCTTACATTGTTGACATCAGCATTGCTCTGATTTTGGCCCTGAGATCATCAGAAACCTCAGTTGTCCCAGATTGCTGAGTCACCGACGTCGGATCATTATAAGAATTTGACACATCAACCGAAGGTTCCCGTTTTGACGGACCTGAAACCTCACCGTCTTCAAATTCTTCTCTTTCCGGGTTTGGTCCCTTAACATTCTTATCTGCCTCATTCTGGTCCCTTGACTCCTCTTCTGAGTACATATCCGGCTTATGTTTATTATGTCTAGAAGAGTGACTTTTCCTATGTTTATTATGCCTATGAGAAGATTTGTGAGATCTATGTTTTCGTTTTTTTCTAGAATGTTTATCGTCACTGTCGGCTTCATCATGTGAAGAATGATGTGATCGGTGTTTCTTTCTAGAATATTCATGTTCACTCTCGTGTTCATCGTGTTCATAAGAGCTAGAAAATCGATGCTTCTTCTTTCTTGAATACATTCGATCCATTTCTTCAGTGATTTCGTCATCATCGTCATGTTTATGAGACGAACGATGCGATCGATGTCTTCTTTTCGCATGTTTATCATCTTTCTCATCTGAGTATTTTTCTTCTCTCTCTTCTTCAACTGAATGAGATCGGTGTTTCTTCCTATGGTGTCTATGTGACCGTTTTCTTTCTCTCTCATCATCGTCATTGTCAACAAGTTCATCATGATGACGATGATCATCATCATCATGATCACCATCATCATCGTCGTCTTTTTTGTCTGAACGAGCTCGGTATTTTCGCATTGCTCGTTTTTCCTCATTCAAATGTTCTTTTGCTGATTTTAGAATAATATCAGACGTTGTCTTCTCGGTTTCTTTTGCGGTTTCTTTTGCTTCAAGGCGATTGTCAGCTTGTGGCTCAGCTGATGATCGAGCTAGCGGCTCAGCTGACGAGCCGCGTGAGGGTCCGGCTTTCAAAGGAGCCGACCCGCTTTTCAGCTGAGCCACAAACAACTTGGCTCGTTTCAGCCTCTCAGCCTTAAGTTTCTGCTCATGAGTCAAGTCTGACCCAGATGAACCGTCTTCATTAGACGGTTGACCAAACAATATTCCTAAACTTGAAGGTTTAATACCTCTAGTGGCAGCTTGAAGAATGGCTGCTGCTTGGTCAGCATCCACCTGGACGCCAGGTAGCGATTGTGTGGCTTTAGCTGGCAAATCTGATCCTTCCTTTTTAGACTTGTTAATTACCATCTTAAACTTCTCTTTCCTTTCGGAATCAAGTGGTATCTCATCAGATTCCATCATTTTATTCTCATTCTCCCTCGAGATAGACTTTTTCTTTATATGTCCTCTGAAATCTTCTTTCTCGTTATGAGAACTTTTGACGGTTAATTTCGGCTGCAAGATGAAATGAGCAAACAATTAGCCATGAAGATTAGACATAAACAAAAGTGTCATTAGGCATTTACAATGATATTATAAACAAAGGAGTTAATTGCATTGTTTGTCGATATGGTTTAAGAAAAGTAACATGTTTGCGTGCTAAGGAAAAAAAAGTAACAAGTTTGGGATTTGTGCTTTCTATTTTGTAAATCAACTTTTTTATTAAATTGGGGTATAATTACCAAAATACCCTATGATTTAAAAGAGTCAAAGTAAAGGGTATTTTGGTCATTTCACCCTAATTTCAAAAGAAAAGTAAAAGGAAGTTAGCAACTTTTTCAAGAAAAAAGGTGAAATGCTCAAAATACCCTTTGATTTAAAAAAATAGAAGTCAATGTGTATTTTGGTCATTTTATTGTAATTTCAAAAAAAGTTTGACAAAAGTTGACTTAAATACACAAATTCGTTACAAAAACTGAAAACACAAACCCCAAATTTGTTGCTTTTAAACCTTAGTACCGAAACATGTTATTTCGCCCAACCACATGAACCATCTGTGTAATTAACTTTAAATAATATGACAGTTGAGAAAAGGTAAAAGGTACCTCTTGGGCTTTCTGGAGAACTTTCAAATAGTAAGGATGGAATATATTAGACGGGATTAAAAACGGGAATCTTCCATGACCACGGTCTTGCTCCATAAGTACAGTCTCAAATTGCCTCCCGTTTTTTATAATAAATTCCACTATCTTCTCAACCAACCGTTTCATCTCAGACGGTGGGTCCACAAGCATCATTTCAGTTTTGAGAATTGGAGGTAAAGAAGAAGCACGTGACTTATCAGGAACAGAAGATATCGAGCCTGAAAACTCGCCTTTTTTAACAACACTCGTTCTTTCATCTTTCAATCCGTTTAACAATAAATTCTTTTTTTTAATAATCTCGTCTATGTCAGATTGCAGCATTGTTTTCCCAACTGTAAGAGAAACTGTAGCATCTACATTGATAGATTCTTTAGATGTTGATAATGATGATGCTGATAATGATGATGCTGATGATGATGATGATGATGATGATGGTGGTGGTAGTGGTGGTGGTGGTGGATGTTCATTTCCACCATCATCATCTTCACCGGTGCCATAAACAGAACCAAGTAAAGACAATGCTCCGACATTTGATGATTTTTCCTCATTTTCAGGTTGCCCGTTGTCTTTTGAATGTAAAAGATTCTGATTGTCAACTAGAAACCTGAAATACGGATGTAGGTGATGATCTGGCATTAGGAATCCAAAAGTCGGGTTGTCTCCTTGCTTCACTCTTAAGATAATCTCTGATTGACCTCCATTTTTAATTACAAAAAGAGCAGTTCTTGCAATAATCTGATGTACTTTCTCCGTAGGAGGCTACAAAACACAAAAACAAATAGAAAACAAGAAAAACCGCCTTTAAGCAATCAAGAATCGCCAAATTTGCATAAACAATATAGAAATTTACGGGAAATGAAGTATTGAATAAACATAACAAGATGACAGAAGTAAAAAAACAAAAAAGAAGATTATAATAAAAGTATCAGTGTCATTGTCAAGTTGTGTGATGATTTTTCCTTACTATAGTAATAAAACATTTTATAATCCTAACCCCACCTGCACGGACCCTTGCACATGATATCAAAAGAGAACATGGTGCCTTTGAATGGCAACCTTAGAATCACAACGCGATCCTTGCTCCAAGCATCTGTAAACTTAGAAATGGTAAAATTATAAAAAAACGTATGTACCTTAGAGAAACATCCTTTTTGGTCGCCTTCATCTAAGTAGCAGTTAAAAATAAACAATAATATCAAGACTATTAAGTTCATAAAGCTGATGTATTTCAACTTACCAAGTTTTGAACAAGGTTGTCAGGTACAGAAAAGGGGGGTTGAAATTTAGGAACTTCTGGTTCTGTCTCAACAGTCTTTTGATCGTTAGAATCCTTTTCATTTTCATAAGAAAAAGGTACAGCATTAAATGCACCTACGGGTTCTGAATTCGCATCTGTTTCTGAATACAAAAAAAATAAAAATAAAAATAAACAGTTTTCAGATTTACGAATACTAGCAAAACAGTAATGGTAACAAAATGTATATAACCAACATACAAAAAGATGCAAACGGCCTCTAACATGTTATTATTTATTAACACACTCAACAGAAAAATATAAAAAGCTTTTAGATACTTTTACTTACTCACACTGTAACCAAAGCACAGGCCTGTTTAAGTACATATAGTTTCTGAATAACAAAATCATGTTAACCAACTCATTCACACGCACATTATTACAGTTACACTATTGCTAATAAGAAGACACTTATAATATCAAAAAGCGATATACCTAACCATTAACTCAATGAAGTATATGATATGTGTTCGGAAAAATCATGTTGAAACATGTCAATTCAAACAGCACATGCCAAAAAACAAACACGTCATTTAAATTCGGTCAACGAACCATCCAAACTAGAGAAACTGAGGTAATCTTTATTCTCTCTCACTAACATTCAATATAAAAGTTGCAATCTAATCTCAATCCTATACCACAGAAACATAAGTCATAAACAATATCCCTGATAAAGTGATAAAACGAAACTTGTTTTTATTTTTTTTCTGTTAAGATACTAACTAGTATACTACTCTAATAATCCACCAGAAATTACATCGACCATAATCAACTCAATCTTACATTTCCGCTAAAATACACAGAAGTTCAAACGGAACGAAACAAGCAAAGAGATTGCAATACACTTCAAAACATGAAATGTAACCATTTATGTATGGAGCGAGAGTTGTTACCATCTTCCTCCGACGGTGGGGGTAGATCCAGGTACCGTTCATAATCAAGATCCGCATCGGCGGAAGATAACTGCGATGCTTGCGGATTGCGCCGCCGCCGTGACGGCGGAGGGCCGGAAAGGAGATGTCGGACGTCGTAACGGTCGATTAACAGAGAATTCCATTCCACAAGTGCGTCGTCTGAGTTAACGAAGGCTGCGGAGGTATCATCGTCGAAGAGAAGCGCATGTCTACCAAAGATTTCGATGTTCATTGTTGCTGTGATCAAATTGCTGGAATGAAAACCTTAAGGGGATTGCTTATTTGTGGAAGTGAGATCGAATTTTGGTGAAACCCTAGGAATAGTTGTACGACGACTTGATGTGAGATTGTGCGATACGAAGAACACACACGCTTGTTTGATTATTTAAAAATTATTTAATTAATAATTCTTTATAACATACATTTTTTTTTAGAAGTTTGTGAATAGTATACATTTATTTTTTTCTTATTCCAATTTTAGTGCTCCATTATTAAAATAGTACACATTTATCTATTCTTATTTTCATTTTGCTGGTTTGGGCTCCTGCCTTTCAATGTGAACGTCAGAGGTTCGAATCTATCTACAGGCGGTTTGAAGGACATCAGGTGATGGATCGAATACGGATTTAACCCGGGTTCGATTCTGATGGGGGCGAAGGTTTACCCATTCCACGGGGTTTCCTGCACATTTGGTGTCGTCATGGATTCTCACGGAGGTCGAGTAGTCGATCTTGTTTACAGGCCGCGATAGTGAATGATAGATGTGAGAAAAAACACCGTTCAAAAAAATAAATCATACTTTTTGTGTACGATTGGTGAACTTTTCTACTAATTTTTTTATCCCCCCCTCCCCTGCGTACGATTGGTGGACCTTATCTATCACATGCCTCTGCAATTCTAAAGCTTTCTTCTTCTTATTTTTTATTGTTTTCAAGTTGCTTTGGTTCAGACCTAATCTGTCATGTTTGTGGTATACTTTCCGTTCGATTGCGAGTTGCCTTATCATCATACCGTAAGCATCACGCCTCTACAATATTTGCTCACAATTTTCATCTCATTCTTCTTATTTATTTCTCTTCTCTGGTTCATAACATATATATGTCTCATGTTCGTGCTCGCCTTTCAATTGTAAGTAATCCTCTTCTCTAGTTCATTATTGATCTATGTCATGTTAGTGTTATACTCGCCTTTCAATTGTAAGTAATTAGAGGTTTTGGTTTTATTGTTTTACCTAACCATGGGTTCTTGTGTATGTTTTGAGTTTTGGATTTTGGTTATCAGAGCTTCACAATTATTTTTTATATGTTGATGAATGTTTTAGTTTGACAGTTGTTTGTTTGCATTTAGGAACTGTAATGAAGCTTTGGAATAAGATTTGTGTGTTTACATTGAATTGGTTTTGGTTATGCTGATTATGCACATGATATGTGCTAATTAATGATATGGTATTGTTTGCATTTAGAAATTTTAATGAAGCTTTGGAATAAGATTTGTGTGTTTATGTTGAATTGGTTCTGATTAGGCTGATTATGCACTAGTTCATTCTGTTCAAGATGATATGTGCTAATTAATGATATGATATGCATTAATTAAAAAATTGACCCGGAGTTCGCTGCAAGGCGCGGATACAACCTAATAGTTTAATTTATTTCAAAATGTAATAAAATGAATACGAGGCGCTAAGTGAACATGATTTCTAAACGTTGGAGACCCGGACGTATGTTAAAGTTAAAACAAGTGGGAGCTTCAATTTATTATGAGTTCTTAATAATAATAATAATTTGCAGTTTAAAAATATGATCCAAACTCAACAATCTTTAACAAAGTCATCAGTTGAAGGGCTCCCGACCTCTGACACACGTCTTGAACTTTGGTTCTTCAAGGTGTTGAGAATGAAAATATATATGACACAGGAGATACAAGTGCCTGTGCGAACCCGGGAACCACGGGAGGGTTGTCAGCTTGACCGTCATTGGCAAATCAGCAACGACACGTGTCCACACTCGTAGCTTAGTTCGGGGACCGGTTAGATTTTTTTGTGGGGAGTTGGTCTTAAAACTAAGGTTTATGGCCTGATCCGGAGCTAAGACTCGGTATAGGTGCTCACAAAGTGCATGCAGGTTCTCACTGTGGTTGAGTCGAGCTGTGAGCTCAACCCTTCCCAACCATGGAAGAAGACGTACCCCATCAAGGACATCAACACCGACTTGTAGTCGGGCTACCGCCTCAACTGATGTCTGAGAACGCTACTAAAAATTTGAGATGTTTCCGATAAACATATTTGTTGGAAATTGGTCGGAAAAGCTACTTACCGATAGAATAGCTACAAAAAAGTTTAAACCTTGGTAGGAAAATTATTTCCGACCAATTTCCAATTAACATTCCCACCAAATAGCGGTAAAGATTGTTTGTAGCAAACCTTGCTACAAAATACCAACCAAATTAATTTTCATAAACGTTTTTTAATTAACTTGAGTATACCGACAATTTTCATGCAAACATATTTTTTACCGACAACTTTCCAACAAAATTTTTGAATTTTTTTTGTCCATCGACGAGTTTCCAACAAACATTTTTTTTACTTCCTACAAACTATCAACATAATCTATAAAAAAATCGTACAAATTTCCGTCAAACATTTAATTTTTTTCCTACAAATTTCTGACAAACATCTAAATTTTTTTTCTACAAATTTTCAACACAACCTTAACTAAATAATTACAATTATATATAACTGTAGAAATCCCAAAAAAGTTCCCAAAAAATCAAGAAAAATAAAGAAAGTATATTGCATATATATAGCAATCATTTAACTGTACAAGTAATAATCTAATTATATAACACATCTCTTTCATTAAAAAAAACATAGCACATGTCTTAAGATACTAAAATACCAAATAAATAAGAAGCTACTTACCCGCATATCTTTTCAATATATTGGAGATTATATATATGTTGTTAAATGTTAATTAAGATGAAAAAGAGCTAAGTTCAAAAGAAGATTTTCGTATTTGGTTTGGTTGAAATACACAGGTTTAGACATCAATTACATATAACTTCCATTATATTATTTTTCTCTACACTTCATTCATTATCTCAAACATCTTTTATCTTAATGTCTCGTAAGAATATGCGGCGCGTCGGTGTGAGTGGGAGTTTCACGCAGAAAAGAGTATGAGTAAACTGGGTGAGTGAAAAGGTAGAAACGTCCGGGTGAGTGGAGCTTGAGTGACAAAAAGTAGGGTATTGATATGGTGTTTTATGATTAGTCGGAGGGTAATGTGAGATATTGTAATTGGTTATAAAAAAAATAATAAAAAGGTAAAACACCACTCCACGGCGTGCCTCCATCCACGTGAAACTCACTAACGCCCCACTCACGGACACCCGGGGCGGTGTTTGGACGTGATAGGGGCTTGAGTGAACTCATTCATACCCCACTCAAAAGGCACACCCCATAGTATAAGAATCATACATTTATAATAATCAAAGTTAACTTTTTTGTTAGATTTTTTTTAAATAATTTTTTTGTTTTTTCGTTAAATTATGAAATATACGTAAATATATAGGTACTTACATGTGTAATTTATTTATTTTTTCTTTTCTTTTCTTTTGATTCTTTCCTACTTAGACATTTTTCTAATTCTTTTCTTTGAGCCTTTTTTAATCTATTTCTCCCTATATGATTATTCATTGTGTTAAGATTTTTTTGGATTGTCAAATATAAATGAGATATTGGAATATTGGATGCAAGGTTTCTGACATTTAAGACTATAGACCCAATCGTCGTCAAGGTATGACTTATTCTATTAGAGTGGGTGTGGTAGAGGGGTGGAAGGACGTGGAAGGGGCTTCAAAGCCCAAGAACATCGTTACAGGGTGTGGGCCGAGTTTGCAACGGGTGTGGGGGGAGAGACTAGCCGTTGGGGGTGGGTCCGACACCCAACTTTTTGACCGTTTGAACTTTAAAAAAAAATTCATTTTTTTTTCAAATATAAATACCACACATCCCCTTTATATTTTTTACAACTTTTCTCAACCAAATCCTCTCATTCTTCTCCAATCTTTTATAAATTTCAAATGGATCCAA
>WOUH02000003.1:3367807-3381186 GCA_009936405.2 Stevia rebaudiana | reverse complement strand
AAAGTGTATAGTTTAGCTACAATACTTTTGTTATAGTTTTTTTATAATAATTATCACCGTATTATTCATCGTTTATATATAAGGTATCGAGTTCGTATTATTGGGCCCAATTTCTTTTCTCGGCCCGAGCCTCAAATTTTTCTGGACCGGCCCTGCAAATAATATTCTGACTCATTATATTACCTACTCTCACGTTGAAGTCCAATAGCAAGAGAATCGCCCCGTTCTCACATCAAGACACTAACGGTCAGAAGTTTAATTGTATGAGATGATCGTTCTCTCAAGTACTCTTACCAAAATCTGAGTTTTTTTTTAAACGGCGTTTTTTCTCACGTCTATCCCTCATTTCAGTGGCCTGTAAGCAAGGTCGACTACTCGACCCCCGTGAGAATCTACGACCACACCAAATGCGCAGGAACCCCGTGGAATGGGTAAACCTTCGCCCCCCTTCATAATCGAACCTGGATTAAATCTGGATTCGATACATCACCCGATGTCCTTCAAACCGCCCCCAGTTGGATTTGAACCACTGACCTCCACATTGAAAGGTAGGAGCCTAAACGATTGGGCTAAGTGTTCAGCACACCAAGATCCGAGTTTCAGCAACCTGTGTTTTGCGGCAACAGTTTTCTTTCAAATTTCAGCATCATACAACTTTAAGCAATAAATCTTTAACTTCTGAAATAAATATGCCCACTTCATAATCTCGATTTTGAAAAAGAGTGAAATTTGACAAAAATCTAGTTCGTGCTATGACAATATTAGCAAAAGGAAAGCAAACACATCAAAAAAAAATTTAAAACAGCAAAAACAAGCGACCCATCTCTAATCATACACCTAAATCTACACAAACACATTAAATTGAATAAATAATAATTATACAAGACCAATGATTAATATCTATTATCTAAAAATTCGTTTTAAAAAGATAGAAGATTTTTGGGATTGTTGAGATTTGGGGGGTTGTTTGGCATGATGATTCAAGACGCACACATCACCATTGCAGGTATATTTTGAGGTGGAGGTTGAAGAGGTTTGTGAGAAGCAGATGAAGAAACTGGAAAAGAAAGATGACATATTTATTTATTTGTGTTTATGTAAGTGAATATGCTAATATTTATAGGAGTGGTGCCGTTAGTTGACATTTTCATGCATGCGGACTCATACGATTATGCATCCGTGTTTACTTTTTCTTACACGCGCATGGCCCACAAGTCCAAAACAAAGACCAAATCATATTAAGTTAATGTTAAATATTTGGATTTGATTAATTCTTTAATCGTAGTATTACAGAAGTTTAAACCAGATATGGTACCTTTCTAGATTTGTGTTGACAATAATGATTATGCGTCTTAGTCATGTAATGAGTTTCCAGTAGCATAGATTTTAAAACAAAAACATACCCCTCTTTAGAATGTGAGAGAAAAGCATTATTCTAAGGAAAATTACCAAAATAGTCAACCTGACCAAAAATTCATCAAAATGACCATCAGATTCGATGGGTGTCTGGTGGCTGGAATTAGGCAATTTTTTGTCAACGGAACCAGCCGGCTACAAGGCTGCCTGACGGATGGAATCTGGCAGAATCTTTGCCTGATGGCTCGAATCCAGCAAAATGCTTGCCTGGTAGATGAAATCATGCAAAACTCTTGCCTGATGGATGGAATCCCGCAAAACGTTTGCCTGATAGCCATAATCCGGCACCTCCACAGCCGGGTGGTTCTCTTGGCAAAAATTTTGTCTGATTCCAGCCATCAGACACCATAAGAGCTAATGGTCATTTTGGCGAATTTTTTGCTCAAGATGATTATTTGGGTGATTTTCCCTTATTCTAATCAGGTAATTAGTCAAACTTACACTTATTTACCTTGGAGAGACATTGAACGGATCCAAAAAAAAATTCTCATGCAATCACTTTTTTAGATGTTTCAATTTAATAGAAGCGAACTTATAAAAGAATATGGGTTATCGGTTAAGGTCATGTCAGGTTGGTTGACTAACAAAATGTGATACACATATACAATAATAATAAACACCGTCATTAAAACTACAAAATGACATATGAAACTCTTTACAAATAAAATTTAAAAAAATCATATCCTTGTTTGTATGAGTTTTCATCTTTTCAAACTTTGTATAACTTTTAATGTAACAAATGCAAGAATATAATTGTCCAAGTGTTCATCACTCATCCGATTACGTAATTCTGCCTTCACATGTTCCATTGAAAAAACTTCTTTCCACCATTCTTTTGGTATCATGTAATTCCGGTAGTAACTAATTACTAATCTAAATTAAAACGACTAAATTTACCACTTAAATATGTTTGGAAAATCATGCAAATTGGTCGACATGGACCTCTAAGAAAATATGTTCGTCTGATTTCATTTGTTAGTAGGGTATGCACTGTTCGGTTCGTTTTAAATTTTGCCTAAAATCAAAACTGAAACCCATATAGTCGGTTTTTAGTTTTTCATAATAGATCGGTTTTGGTTTTTTTGGTTTTTTAGTTTCTTTAGAGGTTTCGGTTTTTGGTTTTCGGTTTGTTTCGGTTTCTTACTCTTTTTTATTTTAATTTTTTTGTTAAGTAAACAAAAGTTTAAAAATCAAAAAACAAAATTAGTAATAGGTAATGCATAAATTAATTGTGAGAAGATGTGAATCAACTACATCCAAAATGTTTTCTTTAACTTTGCAAATTCAATCGTTTATCAACAATTTGTCATATTTTATGGTATAAGGTGATTTGTGAAAACACACTAGTATATTCACAAAAAAGTTACAATTAATAATAACTGATTTGGTTCGGTACGGTTTTTCGGTTAATGAAAAAGAAAAAACAGAAACCTAACCGAATGTTTTTGTTTCGGTTTATCTTTGATTTTTTGTTCTGTTTGGTTTTTTTGGTTCGGTTAATTCGGTATTATGCTCACCCCTATTTGTTGGTGAGCATTGGGCTTATTTAGTAGGATTGAGCTTATTTCTCGAATAAACTCATGTTTTTTTTAAGGTTGGGGCTATATATAGTTTCCGAATAATAGAGGCAGCATCTATAATAACATTGTTTCTACTCAAGAAATCCACACACACACATCTATATACTTGTGAAAATTCATTGATTTTTATATACTCAGACTGATTTTTGTTAAAGTATTACATGCATAGGTTCGCACATACTCAATATAACATTGACACTAGCAGTGAAACAAGCGGGAATTTGACTAAAGCTCAGGGCGGCTTGTGTCTGGGTTAAGTAAGGGAGCCCCTAGCTTTGATAAACCATCTCAGCTCAATGTTTAATAGGCTTGCTAGCCTAAATCAATTTTTTATATAAATATTATATTATATTTTATTTTATAGGAGATGGTTAAATAGAACTTAACTCTAAATCAGTGTTGATTTAAATAATATATGGTTGAAAGGCGAAAGATTAGTTCGCTTTGTGTTTATTGCATGGCTAGCGGGGCTTAACAGGATTCCAACAAGGTTGGAACTTGCAAAATGAAATATTTCTCTACAATCCACGGTTTGCAAGATGTGTGGCTCATCTCCAGAATTGGTAGACCATGTAATAGTTTCGTACCAAGTAGCGAAAGATGTGTGAAACAGGATACAAAGATGGTGCAAAATTCCGATGTTAAGAGGCTCCTCGGTGAAAGAAAGAAAACGAGGACCTGATCTTTTAAGGGGAATAGGATATACATCATCACTAATTCTAACTACGTTGTGGTTCCTTTGGAAGGCGATGAAAGAAAAACTATCCTAGTACTAGGCGGGTTATGTCACATAAATTTGTCTTTGCCATTAAGAAAAATATATGGTTGAAATCAATCAAACGATCAATGACAATATGTAAACAAATGACAAGTTTATTGAGTGAATAAATTCAGATTAATTATAAAATAGCCATTTTTGATTAATTAATCTCTACAATATTCTCTCCTCTCCCCTCATTTTTGTTTTTTTTTAAATAATTTCTACAATTCGTAGTTCTTATAACAAATTTATTAAAAAAAAAGGTTAAATCATGTCACTACTCAAAACATTTAAGAAGTTTTTCTTTGGATAAAAAATAGATCAAAGTATAAATGTTTAAATTGGGAGATGTGGTTAGATTTTAATATTGAAATATAATTTTGCAATTGTTTTGTGTTAGGATTTCCAGCTTCTTGCAGGCCCGTTTTTTAATATTGGCTGTTCAAAACAGGTGTTCTTATCGCTTTTGGGTTTGATGTATGGGCAGCCAATGAAAGATAAGTTACTATCTCTGTTTAATTTTTTTTTTTTTTTTTTAACGAATAGATGGCCACCTGGCCTCACCATGGCGAACAGATTAGCCTTTCACCCAGCGAATCGCTGAAAGCGTAGCGACCATACCTCATCATACCAGGAGGAAACCCACCTTGTGGAAAAACCCCTTGGCTCACCAAGAGCTTTTTTATGTTACAAGTGAGACTCCAACCTGAGACCTTCTATTTGAGAAATACCCAGAGTACCATTGAGACAAATGCCCTTTGGTATTTCTGTTTAATTAGAGGCCCAAAAAACATGGCCGATAATGTAAACACGCTGGACTTTTAGGAGCTGGTCAAGACAACTTTTTTAATTTAATAATTGATTATACTTTGTTAATAAAAATACATTAATCTTGTATATAATTTTTTCACAAGTGCTAGATTGAAACCTTACAAACAAAAGTCATTACAAAAAATGCTCTATGCTCTGATTGATCCTATAATATCATTCTCCCCCAACAAATGTTGGGGACTGTTTATGCACAAAACTAATAGTTGACTGCAAATATTTATCATCACCTCCAATACATGATACAGCCGTTTCCATCAACTTTGAGCATGCAGATGATATCTCATCATTAACCTTCACAAAAATCCAACAATTACACCATATTTATACTTCTTACAATGAATTTATAGTTGTTGAATTGGTCGTTATTTGCACCGAATTGGTTATAAGTTATAACAGAATGAACAAAAAACAGCTTACTTTTAAAAATGAGGCGATACAGTTGCAAGCTTCAAGTGCTAGTTTTCCTCGCATAGCCTGATCAAAATTATTAATTTAGTATAATGATGAACGCGCTAAATTTAATTGGTAATTGCCGATTGATTATTAGTTGATCACCTGTGAAGGTTCATTTGGAATAGTATCGACCATGTTATGAAGAATAACGTCAGATAAAGACTTGAGTTCTTGCGAATACATTGCATCACCAAGAAATAAACGGTCATTGCATATTACCTGAAATTGAATAATAATAATAATAATAATAATAAGTAAATTACTATTTTGGGTCCTATGGTTTGGCTCATTTAACCCTTTCAGTCCAAAAATGAATCTTTTGACATTTCAACCCCTAATGTTTGAGTTTTGTAACCATTTGACGTTTGAATTTTATAACAATTTCAGCCCTTATGGTAATAAAATTTAAACATCAGGTTTGAAATGTTAAAAGATTCTTTTTTGGACCAAAAGAGTTAAATTGACCAAACCACAGTGGCCAATTCATAATAAATTATTTACTCAATAATAAATAAAGAAACTGGTCAAATGGACTGAAGAGGTTAAACGAGTCGAAATCATATTCTTAAAGTATAAAACCTTCTAAATCATTTTATTCAAACATGCACCAAAAATTACATGTTTGACTTTATTTTGCATTTATCTATAAATAAAATAATATAATCACCTCTTCATGAATTGCATGATATGGGAGCTCATTTTGAGCAAATGTTGCAGATAATGAAAGAAGTGAACATAAAACTCGTATCCTGAGTTTTGGTGTGATCCTACAAAATTGTTATAAATAAATAAATAAATCATGGAAACATGTAGAAATGTATATCATTGTATAATCAAATTGAGAGATAAAACCCTAACCATGATTGTGAATCAAGCAAAGATAATATGGTTTTTGGAATGTTCATAGCTCCTTGTTCCAAATTACCTTCAAAAAGGAAATTCGATGAGTTATAACTAGAAAGGATTCAAATTGTTTACTATCTTATAATTATAATGTTGAACCACAAAGGAATTAAATGTATATTGATTTTGTGTATAATGCAGTTACAATAAGACTATATATATATAAATACATATATTACACTTGAGTACCCTTGAAACTACAGTATAAACAACTGAGTACATTTAGTTTAATATAATAATTATTTAACTAAATATATATAACCTGGAACCAAGAGAATAAAGCTGCACAGCTTTTTAGTTAACGAAACAATATTATCAGCATCTTCATTGGATTTCCGCAAGCCTAAAAAGAATAAAAAGATAATGCACATATAAAATTTTACTAAATAACATTATTTTCAGCATCCTAAAAATGATTTTAAAAAGATAGAATGTTTTTTATGGATATAATTACAGGTGCCAAAGTAAATTTTGACCTGCAAGCAGAATTTCTCCCTTTTTAAAAGAATATTAATAATTAACGAGTCAAATATGATTACAAAAGCAATTTATAATAGTAACTTGTATTTTCAAGATATGGTTATATGCATCAAAACATACTTGCTGACAATTTTCAACTTATGTGTTCCCTTTTTAGCTAATTTTCTTGATTACCAAGAAATACAACATAACCAAATCAGCCCATTTTCAAGTAAATGGATTAAAACTGTCACCTTTAACATTTATTTAATAAATTAATCTTCTTTTAACAAAAGTATTTGTGAATCAAAGGTGATGAAACTGACCATCTACCAAGTAAACATTTTGTAAGCAGCCAACTGCAGAATCTAGAAGTCCATCTGAATGAGAAATCAAACCTCCAAACAAAGCAACCTAAAATAAAATCGAAATAATAATAATAATAATAATAATAATAATAACTAACAGACAAAAGATTAAAAAACTTTACCTCTGCGGTTTCAAGATATAAGATCAACTGCCTGACATAAGATGGAATACATGGTATTGTAACTTCATTAAAAGTGATACAAGATTTTATGAAATTGAGATTATTTTTTCTTTCTCTCAAAGCTTTGGTTGCTAAAAGATTGCTCGAATGAACGAGGATTTCCTGCAAGTTGAGTCAAATTGTCAGTCATATCATGCAGTTATCATAAACGATGGCTCAAAACGGCTTGACAAAGTGAAAAAAAAAAGTCCATCTTAATGCAAAAAACGAAAAGATGTGTTAATTCTGTTTAACCTAACCAGTTATTGGTCAATTTGGTCAAAACCAATTTTTAATGTTTCAGAATAACCGATTTAGAGGACTCAAACATAAACCCATGTAACCAGTTTGGAGAGTTAACCGGTTTGACACACAACGTCCCAAACCGGTGTGTAGTTGTAGGTACCAGTTAATAACCGGTTTGGTTATCGGTTCGGGTCGGTTAACCGCAAAATATGCAACTATACACAATGTATACCTTCAAATCATTCATGTTACTGAAAGCTCCACGACACTCAATCAAGAATGTCAAATGGCGATCCAACTCCATACCATGGTCAACCTAACAACGGTTAACAGTCAACATTAAAAATAATCGACAATTGGATATTTACATGAAGCAA
Organism: Stevia rebaudiana; assembly: GCA_009936405.2. Lineage (NCBI taxonomy): Eukaryota > Viridiplantae > Streptophyta > Magnoliopsida > Asterales > Asteraceae > Stevia > Stevia rebaudiana. The sequence goes on along the minus strand of WOUH02000003.1, from coordinate 3,373,632 downwards.
ACATCATGAGATAAAAAGAAACATGCATGAAGTAGTATTTCAAAGTGCATAATAAGCATTATTAATACACCGGGGGAAAAAACACCTTATCAACAAAACGAGCAACTAAACGCTCTGCGTGTTGATTATCATCTTGTCGTGTGTTTGAAAAGTCAACATTATCATGAAGAGATTGCGCAACATCAAATAGCAGTTTTACAGTGGTAGGATCATCAATGCGATCATTTCTGATCAATCATGACAAGAAAAAACTCAAATTAAAATCAATGTTTTTCATATATTATTTCATGAGTTACTAGATGTAAATAGGTAATTTTTTAAATCTTTTCAGAAAGAAAGAAAAATGCAATACATACCTTGTGGCATTAGTGAGGATGTGCATACATACAATGCTTCTTGAGATCCCGTGCATGACATCTAATATATCAACAAAATAATTCTGTAGTAGAAAAAAAAAGGAACTATTTTCAGATTAATAGTTTACACAGAAACAGTCTGAAAAACCGGAAAAAAAAATAGATTGAGAATACCATTTTCATGTAAAAATTAAACATTTTGGTTACATTTTCTTATTTATTTTTTCAAAAGAGATTATACAAGAGTAATAGGCTTACCAGATCAAAAACATATTTTATATCATTAAAATGTGTGACCAACTTCACAATAATTGATTGCAGGCTAGCCAGTTCATCTTCAGTGACCATTTCATTGCACAATCTTTCAAATATTTCACTTAGAATGGAACTCAGAGATTGATCCTGAAAAATATAAACGAAGCGCAAAAAGGTGGAAAAAAATTCAAGCATTAATTGCAAAAGCTAATTGAAAAAATATATTTTTAGTGCCAAATAACTCAGATAAAAAAAAAAATTATTCAGTCGTACTTTCATAAGCTCAGCCAGATTTTGCTGAATAAATAGCCAAGGTTCATTGAAAAAATAAATAAATAACTAAATGCACACCAGAATATATTCAGCAACAGTTATCTAGAACTTACCATATTATAATGAAGAATAATATCCATATAAGCATCCAAGATCTTCAAGTATTCATCAAGGATCTTTCTTTTGTTAGCAGCCTGAAATGAAACTTTAAAAACTATTAAGTGGAAGAGTTCATATTTTTTAATAGTTAATATAGCTGTTATGAAACATATGATTAAGTGATTAACGCAACACACGTTCCCAAAAAATATTTATTTAGCAAAATGGCATTCATTAATCTATTCCTGCATGGACTCACAAGTTCCCACAATAAAAATATTAATTTTTATAAAGTACCTGAATTACTTCATCAATTACTGCATCAACTATTTTCAGTTGATCTATTCCCTCACAAAGCTTCAACCCAAGCATCTTGTAATTTAAACACTGCACAAAGAATAGTTTTAACAGCTTGATTGTGCATAATTAGATTTAATCAGTGTCGTATTAAAAATTTTAATTGGTAATCACCGTTGCAATTTCACCTGATCGGCCATAAAATCAACAAGCAGTAAAAAAAGGTAAAATGGGTTAAAATTGATCAAAATTAGTAAAACCTTAGTCAAAATTGGTCGCAGTTGGTCAAACTCAGTTTTAAATTATACTTATAAAAATTCCAATCCGATCAATTCTGATTAATCGCTAGTATCTACCCCATCGCTCGACTATAACCTACTGATTTTTACAACATTGGATTTAAAAATAGTAGTTTTATCTAAAATATAGAGTTAATTTCTTTTTTGGTCTATGTGGTTTACTTAAAATTGCAATTTTCATCCAAATTTTGAAATATGCCATTTTCGTCCCTATGGTTTTCATTTTGTTTCCATTTTAGTCCAATGAATAAGTGAATTGTGTTAAGGTATTGGATTAAAATGGCAAGAAAATGAAAACCATATGTACGAAAATGGCAAGAAAATAAAAAAGCACAGGGACGAAAATGGCAATATTTCAAATTTTGGATGAAAATGGCAATTTTAAGTAAATTTTAAGTAAACCACAGGGACCAATCAAGAAATTGACTCTTTTTATCTCTATATTAGTCACATGAGTAACAAAAAGTTACAAAAAAGGGAGACAGGTTGGAAGACGCCTAAAGTCTATTTTTAGTGCATACAACCTCCTGAATCGTTTAAATAAAAAATGTACATCATTATAATTGTAATAATATCGTTTTGTAATCATAATCAGTCATTAAACACTTATTGTAAAAGTTTCATAACATACAAGATCGAGCAGCAGATTCAAGTTCAAGAAAGGATGCAACTACAATGCTTCTTGATATATCAATGTCAGATAGGAACTTTGTCATCCATTCCTCCAAAGAGCAACGCCTCTGCATAATAGGAAACGTATGAATCTTAAATACTCAAACAAATTATTCATCTCTAATGACAAATTAACCACAAGCAAGGATTAATCTTGCAACTTCAGTAATAATCAGTTTATATAAGCTAGAATTAAGTAGGTCAGTTTTCATTCATCTCAATAACCAGCTTTCTTACTTCAAAGTTCGAACAACTCCTTATATCATTTTCCTTTATATATGAATATTGTCATAAAATCAGAATGATAATGAGACTAAGAAAATTATTTTATATAATACATAACCTATTAGTAGAGCTTTGTCAACAGGTCATGCTAAGAATTTAACAATAATATTTCTGTTCAATTAGTTAGATAATAGTTTTTATTCTATTAACCCAAGAATTAAGATAACTAATAAATTGTGACAAAATAGAAAAACCTTGTAGACCAAAATCATTGTCACTTATTTTGGCCTTTATAGGTAAAGGATTCCACCTCTTCTAACAATGTTCGGCTTTTTAACCGCAAGAGTCCCTTTGGTGGTGCTGGCGGGAGATTCTTTTGGGAAAATGCTTTACGAAGCTGAAAAAAATAAATTTAAAAAGTAAAACAAACCATACCAAGAAGGTTTTAATATAATTTAAGTAAAGTAAAATGAACCACATGACAAAGTTACTATTACTTACAGCAGCAAGTAACCTTAAGAAATCATTAAATCTTCTTAATACAGCTCGTGTCGTTGTGACCCCTTCAGGTGATTGTAAACCAACTACAACCCTGTAGAACTGTAAAATAGGAGTTAGTATGGAGCAAAACTAAAGCATTAAAAAATATATAAATATGTGTCAAATGGGTAAAGTCAAGTAAAATAGCTGGCTAAAAGAAATGGGTCAAACAAGTCACATGCCACCCAGTGTGTCTGTTAAGTTTGATGCATAAATCATCCTAATCATGTCATTCAAGTGATAAGATTACTGTTATAATATAACATTTGTCATCATTTTTGGCAAACTATTGATTTATTGGAAAAACTAGAAACTTTGACAAAATTTGTTTTTGGCGAACTTGACACAACTGTAAAAAAAAATAACCCAGTTTGACTTGTTACCAACCCACTCATTTTGCCAACTCTTGTATAAATCAGAATCTAACACTTTGTAAAGATTAAAAAATAAATAAAAAGAGTAAAGTGCCATTTTGGTTCCTGGCTATATGCAAAAGTTGCCACTTTGATCCTCGCATTATGTATCCCATCATTTGGGTCACTGGATTTGTTAATTGTTGTCAATATAGTCCCTCCGCGTTATGAATCTAGCCATTTGGGTCCTTGGATTTGTTAATTGTTGTCAATCTAGTCCCTCCGCATTATGAATCTCGCCATTTGGGTCCTTGGATTTGTTAACTGTTGTCAATCTAGTCCCTCCGCCAGACGACGTCTCCTTTTCTGAGGGACTAAATTGACAACAATTAACAAATCCAGGGACCCAAATGGCAAGATTTATAACGCGGGGATCGAAGTGGTAACTTTCGCATATAAACAGGGACCAAAATGACACTTTACTTGAATAAAAAAAAAAACAAATGTATGTGTACCACTACAGGGTCTGAATATTTAGATTTCGGAAGGATAACCCAGGTTGGGATGGTGATGCAATAACTCCATCCTGTGTGAGGGTCATGTGGCCAAACTGTGTCCCGCCCGTTCTGCATAATATGAAGTTTTCAGACAACAATTGACATAACATAGATGATAAAACAATTAAGAATGAAACATATTACCAATAAAAGTAACACATGATTTGGTTATAAATAATTCAACAAGATGTATGACATCTTAGACTCCTCAAATTTGGATATATAGATCAATTAACTAAAATAGCTAAATGAAACTTAAGATCCAAATCTATCACCAGGTCATTCACATATGACTGTATTAAGCTGTCTATCACGATGATGTTCATAAATTATGATTGTGTTCCTAAGATTTCCTAATAAAATATGACAGTCATATTTGACAACTACTATTCATTCATATCCCATTCACCATTACAATTTCAACTCTATAATTTGAAGAAAACTTTAGGGTTCTTAAATAATTTGACACTCCATCCTATTCCCAAAACAAACAAACGTACCCAGTAAAGTCCCACTAATCAGTAGGTTCTGGGGGAGGTGAGATAGAGACAGACTTTACCCTTATTCCGATGAGATAAAGAGGCTGCTCCAGAGAGACCTCCGGCTCAATCCCATTCCCAAAAATGGTAATGAAATTTAGGGCTCACTTCCCATTCCCCGAATTTAGGGACTCACTGCTCATTCACCATTCACCTTTCCCCACATTGAGTTACAGAAAGAAAAAAGATAATAATAATAATAATAAAAAGAGGGGAAAATGTCATAGAAACGTAAGATGCTTTCAACTTTGTTTCAATTAGGTCACTCATATTTTTTTGTTCCGATTATGTCTGTCATACTTTGTTTTGTTCGATAATCGATTATGACATAGTAGAAATGATCCGTTTATAGTACACAGTGAAGGAGTTAAAGAGTATTTACTAGAAGCATTGGTAGTCATAGTACCCTAAGGAAACGCAGATCTAAATATTTTTAAAAATTGGTTATTTCTTCAGTTATGTGTGTTGACATTTCTATTACTGGAGTATGAAGATAAAAGTGAAATGCCTGAAACCGTATTATGTGTAAATCTAGATTAAAACTTAAAAGAAGACAATCACTGCATCTGTCTTCACTAATGAGCAAATACATTTAATGCTTTTCTACAGTTCGTATGAATATTCAAATACACACTCATATGGCATCTAGACTATAATTAACCAAAAACAATTGAAACATAATGCAAGTTTGAATTCCGTAAAACGACCACAACAGAATTCGAATTCAATCCAAAATCCAGATAAGTAAAGGATCAACTAATTCTTCAATCAGAAGGTTGAATACCATAACAATACCACAACAGAATTCGCATTCACTCCAAAATCCAGATATAGAAGGATCAACAAAATTCTTCAATCAGAAGTTTAAGCAAATTAAAAAGTGAAATAGAATAGAAGATGATACCCATTTCTTAGGCGGAAGACTCCAATCCATCCCTAACGGTAAAGGGGAAGTCCCATCGTGTCGGTGCTTCGGGAGAGTCTGCATCTTCCTCCGATAGGTTTCTTTCTACCCTAATTTATGCTGAGAATTAACGATGCATCAAAAGGGTGATAGGGTTTTTATCAAAATTGATCAGATCGGAAAGATCGAAGAAGATACAATTCTCGTAAGCTGACAGATGTCCTTGGCTTCGAACAAGTGTAATTGTTGTCAGTATTCGAATGACGAATTCAAACAAGTCCACACTCACTCTTTGATTCGAGTGAGATAGAATAATGGTGGTTAGTAAGACTATGTGTAATACGTTGTCATTGGGGCGTCATTCCCTCAAACAACGTCAGACAAAGCCCAAACACCACCCCCTTGGGCGTTATTGGGGGCGTTATTGGCGGCTAAGAGATAGCGAGCACGGCGTGG
>WOUH02000003.1:3324846-3359423 GCA_009936405.2 Stevia rebaudiana | reverse complement strand
CATCATCGTTTAACAAACCAGTGAAAGAAAATTGGCGTGTTGGATCCATTTTGTAAGTGTGAGGTTGAAAGAATTTGAGAGTTTGTAAGAATTTGGGGTGAAAAATGAGTTAGTATGAGTGAGTATTTATAGGGGGAAAAACTAGCCGTTTTTTTTTAAAATATAGCTGTTGGATATTTAAAAAATTTAAAAGAGGTAGATTAGGTTTGTAAGTGAAAAAAGAAAAAAAAAAAAAAAAACTGTGACATGCAGCGCACGTACTCACGTGCATAAACAAAATGCATCACATTCCCCAATGCTCTCCAATGGGCACTTGGGACGTACACCCTTCCAACTCAGCCACGGATGGTGGCGTTGGAGATAGTCTAATCTGTATTCTATACACCCAATTTGTTCTTTGAGAAAGAATTTGAGTGTTCTGTTGATTGAGTATCAACAAACGAAAAGAAAATTAAGATTTGTCCTTCCTTCTTTATTTTTTATACAAACAGAAACAAATTCTGTTAATCCACTTTTGCAGCCGATGTATTGATTCCAAGTTCCAAATTTTCTGATTAATCAGAATATTATTACACAATTGTAATTCGATTTGCTGTTCTAATTATCAAACGATTCGGTAAAAGGCCAAATGCCTATTGAATCCAAATCCGAAAATAATTAGATTTGCTGTTGAATTTAGAAACAATTCCGTGAAGGCTGGAATCCAAATCGGGTCTGAAAACAATTTGATTTTGCTGCTGTGGAGTCAAAAAAACGATTCCTTGAAAGAGGGCCAATTTACCTAAGGAATCCAAAATCAAAAGAAACGTGATTTGCTGTTTTTGATATCTTCAAGCGATTCCAAAGAATTTGAAATCCAAAATCTCAAGTGAACAATGTCTCAGTGGTTCTGATTTGCTGTTGAAGAAAGAAAAAAAACGATTCAGAAAGAGTGATGTCTACTGAATCCAAAATCTACACGATTTGCTGCTTTTCTGTTTTCTTCAAACTATTCCTACGGGAATCCAAAATCGTGATTGAACCAGTATTGGAAGACAGTTTTGATTTGCTATTGAGAAATCAAAAAACGATTTAGAAGAGGCGATGTCTACTGAATCCAAAAATCAAACGTGATTTTGCTGTTTATGATTTCGCCAATCAATTCCAAGACGTGGAATCCAAATCAATGTTCAGAAAAAATGTGATCGGCAGTAGTATGCAATTCAATCTTTTAGTGGCTCTGATGCCAAATGATATCCCAGAAGTACGAAGAACACAAGAATTAGAGAGAATTCTTGAATCAATTTTAGATAAGAAAGATCGAATTGTTATTTCTAATGATGATGTTCGATCATATATACATACAGCCATGGATCGGTGTTAGACCGATGGATCCTAATTGGCTATTAGGACTTAACAAGTTTAACCCTCCTAATTTACATAATTACATAATCAAACTAAACATAACTTTGACTTTATGACTAGACTACCCCTAGACTTATAACATGAGAGTGATTATGCTAACACTTTTATTGTTTATGTTGTGCACTTCAAGTGTTTGTAGAAATTTCAGCAAGTATTACTGTAATCTTTCAAATGGTTTCCGGACTACTAATCTTATGGTTTTACCAAGTAGAATATAAAGTTCAATTGAGTGAAGGGTGATGACTTTTGGATGAAGATCGCATGACTTCCTCATCAACAATTGTGAATTCATGGCTAGAAGATGTTGGCATCATGTGTTTCAAGGCAGGTGATTTAAAAAAAAAACTCTCTTTTGGTGAGCTATTAGATTCTCTTTCGTATATGCATTGAATTGGGTTGAAATCATTTCTTTATATGCTCAGTTATTATTGTGCAATATTTCAGGAATCATTAATATTATGTAAATAGTTTTACAAATAATTGATTTTCAGTATGCTTTCTACTTTTAGTGTATTATATATATATTAAAAATCCAATGGTTATGAACAGTAAGCTTAATGTACAAGTAGGTTAGCAGAATGTATAACCACTGTTACAAGTTTGTTATGGTCCCATGGTGCTATACACGTAGACAGGTGGAGACATGTGGCTTCTTTATGGTTTTACTTCTCCCATCTGCGTGGCCTCCTCTCATCTCTTCCCCTACCTCTCTACCTCTCTCACCTCAGTTTAGGTTTCTTTCGGCGATTCAGAGTAACAGGATGACAACGGTGCAGAAGTTCTCTTGATGATCCGGCGAAGCACTACTGGCGGAGGTGCTGAGTTGTTATCCGGCAAAGGTAAGTTCCGGTTTTCCCTCGCCATGTATCTCCTTTCTTCTTCATGCAACAGATTTATGACGCGGTAATTGTGTTTCAATGTTCATAGATGTTTCCTGCTTTTCTCTAACCTTCGCTTTGCTTGATTTTTGAGAATAGAAGCAGTCGTTCAACAGGGTAAGAAGCTCACCGCTAAGTGAGAGTCAAGAAGATCAACATCGGTTGATATGGCAGCAAAACTAACTGAACCTCTATTCACAAAAATCAAGCAAAGCGAAGGTTAGAGAAAAGCAGGAAATATCTATGAACATTGAAACACAATTACCGCGTCATAAATCTGTTGCGTGAAGAAGAAAGGAGATACATGGCGAGGGAAAACCGGAACTTACCTTTGCCGGATAACAACCCAACACCGTTGTCTTCCTGTTACTCTCAATCGCCGAAAGAAACCTAAACTGAGGTGAGAGAGGTAGGGGAAGAGATGAGAGGGGGCCACGCAGAGCAGATGGGAGAAGTAAAACCATAAGGAAGCCACATGTCTACACCTGTCTACGTGTAGAGCACCATGGGACCATAACAAACTTGCAACCCTAACTTACTTGTACATTAAACTTACTGTTCATAACCATTGGATTTTTAAAACTTACTGTTTATAACCATTGGATTTTTAATATATATATAATATGTGAAGTATGATAGAAAACATTTGATGTGGTATAATAATATACATGGAATGTATCGTCCGGAAGTGATCCTAGCCCTTGTATAGCCTGAAGAAAAATAGGTTGAAAGCATTTTTATTTTTATTAAAAAAAAACAGTGAAATAAAAATACAAGTGATTTAAAATTATAGACCCCCTACAAGTGATGAACTTTAAAAAGCTATATGATAAACCCGAGGCTAATTCAAGATTGTTTGGACACGAACCTTAACTACCTCAAAAAGGGAAAGGGCAATTCCGGCAATAAGTTCTGTAGACGCAGAACCCTAAAGGTATATAAATGTTTTATATATGACAGCATTCTCTAGCCCGCGATGTCAGCGTACGCTTTTTTGAAAAATTCATAAAACCCAAATTTGCAAGCACCCTATACGTTGTAACCTAGCAATGTTGGCACCCAACCTGTAAAAAATATTTTAATTCCATGTTTATTTAGAATTGTTCCAAAACCAGATGAAATGTTCTTGTATGTTGCAGGATTAATCAGGATAGAGATGAAATATTTGTTTAGCCATGCGAATAGAACAACATGAACTCATCAACTTCAAAGTGACATGAATAAACAATGACGGTTATACAAAAACTAAATGTTAGAATTTAAGCTTGTCATATTGTAAATATAAACCTAATTATTATGGTAAGTATTTAGCGGGTCATATGGGTAGAAGTTATCCTAGTATATGTCGGTTAAAGTAGTTGGTAACCGATACAATAACTGTAAAACGGTTATGTATAACCGTCATTGTAGGGGTATAAATACCCTAGAATCCTACTTGTATTGCGTGTCATATGTATTTTAATGTTCATCAATTCTCAGTCAAAATCATACGCTTATCCGATTGTTTGTGATTTTGTGTGTTTAATCCAATTGCAATAATTGGTATCAGAACGTGACGCTCTTGGAACATGTGAAATCGATCGGGATAGATCGAAGTGAAAGAACCGAAGAAATCGGTGTAGGCAGTGAATCGCCAAAATCTGTTCAAGGGAAATTGTACCATGGAAAACCAGTACGGTTGTGCAATTCGTGATGGGGTCGATGGATCGGTGATGAATCCAACCCTTCATTTCTACCAAGATGATTCGGGGATGAATCAGAAGGTTATTGATGATCGAGAAGATCAGTCTGTGCTGAATCGGAATGATCACGCAGAAGATGAAAACATGATGGCTGTAGTTATGTTTGTGAGAGTAATAATGAATCCAAATTGAAGAGCATGAATGTTCTTATTGAAGAAAATCATCGTGGTTGTAACCGTGTTTATGTCGGAAGTGTGGACGATGTGTGTTACGATAATTGCAGTAACAATGAAGGAAAACGTACCGGCAATCTGGTGGTACAAAAATGTGGTGAAACCACAGACACCAAAAGAAAGGAGGCCATAGACAAATTCAGAAAGAAGACCTCTATGAAGAAGAAAAGAAGTTAAATTCCCACGTGTGTAAATACTGTGAAGGTGTCGGTCTCAACCAAAAGGTATGCATAAATCGAATCCAAAATTCTGAATTTATGATTAAAGAACAAAATAACAAACCATGGGAAGAAATATGGTTTGTTGGTCTCAATATGAAAAACCACGTAACCGGGAATCGGGATATGATAGAATCTTTAAAAACAACACATGGTATTGAGACAAAGGTTGCAAAATAAGAACATGATGATCAAAGACATTGGGAAAGTGAAATTTGATGACGATATTGTAAGTGGAAACATTGAACACGTTTATTATATTCTCGGGTTCTATAGAAGTGTGCTAAGTTTAGATCAATTAAGTGAACAAGGATTTTTAATAATATTTGAAAATGCCTACTGTCACGTTGAAAAGAAAGTTGATAAACTAATCAAACACAAACCTCCTAATGATCTGGAACATTATTTTGAAACACATAACTTGGAAGCAACAAAAAATATGGAAAAGGGTACTAAAGGAAAAGAACTAGTCAATGACCCTCTTATAGTGGATAGTGTCGAGGATATGGTAACTGTCTTAGACTTGTTAAACAATGTGAACAAATGTTTAACAAATGAGGATCGGTTGAAGAAACGATTCATGGAAACAGTAAAATGGTTCGTGAGGAACATTATGAAAAGAACATATTCATAGGGTGTTTAGAAGATTACAACCTTTAAAGGGAAGTGGTTGCTACAAGTGTAAGGATGACTAAGAACCCAAGTGTACTCTTCTTCAATAGTATCCACACCAAGCAATCTTTAACCAAGTGCTAGCTTTCAACTATGTCAAGAACACTTAAATAAGGCTAGTTTATAAGTGTTTAAAAGAAGCATACAGCATTAAATCAAAACCACAAAAGAACTAAAACAAATTACTCAAAAAACACTTAGTAATTTGTTAGACCTCTTAAGTATTTTGTAAATCAAAAGTAGCTTCTTTTCTTCCCATTTTGCTCTCGACAGAAGATCCAACTCAAGAAGTCCCCTTTTGAACTATATCTTTCTATCCTCACATGAATATCATTGCAACCAATTTTTGTACAAAAGCTTCGGATAAAAGGTGCAATCAATAAACATAGAGGCACGGAGTAAACTTGTTGAAAAAGTCAACAAAATTAAGAGGTCTCTACCCATAATTTTTTTCGACAGCCACAAGCAAAAGAGAATGGGTCCTTATGACCTTTTTCAACCAACCAAACAACTAGCAAAATAATTTTTAAATCAATTTCCAAGAGTTGGTTAAGTTTTATATATACTACCAAAATAGTTTATATATATAAACATAAGAATTATTTAAATGATAGACATTCAAATAATAAGATGCAAGATTTATACAAACTCTTGTCACAATATTTATAATACTTGCATTGAATCATTTATATAAATAAACATTTATATGTACTTACATATTATTTATATTTTATGTATGAACATAAAAACATAATATGTTATGATTCAATTATTATCATTTTACTTAATGATAATAGTCTTGAAATAATTTATGGTTGTACACGTTTAAACCTAATTTATAACATGTGATGGATTATTTGCTTAGTGTGTGATCTTTTGGGATTATATATCAATGACAACATTGATATACGTTGTGTTTTGGGCATATAATTCCAACACAATAATCCCTAAAACGACCAAACAAATCCCTCAGCGCATTGCGCCAGAACGACCCCATAGTTTCTTCAAAATATGATTTATTTTCATCATAAGGCACTAATGTCAATAAAAGGAATAGACTTTCAAAAGAAGCTTGTTTTGACCTTAATCACATACCACCTACTACGTAACCTAACCCAACCCACCGTGCACATTTTGTCCCCTATAGTTTTAATATAGTTACAGTGATCTAATTTTTTTTCACTACTAAAAAAAGACTCTTACGAACTGAAATTAGTCAGGATTAGTGACCCAACACTGACATATCTTACAAAATCCAAAATAAAAAAAGAATCATCGAGTTTTTGTTGGTTGACAAACCAGGAGCATTTGTCCCAATGGTACCCCGGGTACTCCTCAAATGAAAGATCGTAGGCTGGAGTCTCACTAAAAGCATAACAATGTTCTTGGGTGAGCCAGAGAGGTTTCTCACAAAGTGAGTTTCCTTCTATATTGATGAGACGGAGTCGTCACGCTTTTAATGATTCGCTATATGAAAGGCTAATTTTTTCACCATGATGAGGCCGAGTAATCACGCTATTTAGTGTTAAAAAAAAGTCGTGTTGATTGACATCAATAATCCACTTAGTGACAACTTTTTTTTTTGAACGGAAAAGGTCTATATATTATTGAAAATAGCCAAGCTAGCAAGGTACTAGAATTAGCCAACTACACTACATACAAAGATTGAAAACATCACATTACAATGACATGTTACACCACTCTTCCCAACTAATTAAAAGTTTATAACACCTATTTTTTACCCACAAATAACTCAGAGACTTGATTTCGACCAGAAGACTTGCCATAGGCCAACTCTTATTATGAAACACCTTATCATTTCGCACTTTCCAAATGCATGCACCATACGGACGTTATAATGATTGCATGAATCGCCTCCTTCTTCTTAGCACTGCCTTGAATACTTGAATGCCTTGAATACTTGAATGCTGCTCCAGTAGATCCCGTAGTGAAAATGCAAAAATTGGTTGGGTGCCACACCACCGTCGCCACATAACAAGCCGAAAATAAATGCAAAGCTGACTCCAAACTCTCATCACATAAGGGACATAATTATTTAACTTTTTGTAGTCAAGAATTCCCGACGTATCCCACATCATCACAAAAATAACACGAAAAGAATAATATTTTGATGGTCGCCGATAGTCCACTTGGTAACTAAGTAAAAAAAAAAAAAATTTATTCGTCATCAAAAGTTGAAAGGATCACCTGTGGAAATCATATTTTCTAATTGTTATGTACTAATATTTTTTAAAAAGATAAACGTTTAGACAATGTTTAAGACTAACATATGTAACGTGAGGGTTAAATTCAAGTGGCAAAAGGCATATGGTGTTAACTTGTTCTATTTAAAGTGAAGAGTTCGGGTTCGTCAACCCATATTAGGTGTGAAATTGTTTTTGAAAAACATACTAACATACATGTATAGATTCAATTGAAGTTCGATTTGCGTAATAAATTAATAAAAAGTTTGGTAACTGGTGTGGTGTACGTTATCAAATTATATATATTATTATATATATATTGATGCCAAAACCTAACATGTGAGAAGAATAGAAAATTATATTGTGTCATTAGTTTATCTTGATTTAGATTTGGAATCAAATAATAATAATAATAAAAAGATATGATGTGAGTATTAAATCCTATAAATATAAATTATATAAGTTGCTTAATTTTCACGTTAATCATTCATAATTTGGGTGTACTGGTGAACTAAACCTTTATTTTATTTTGTGTATAAAATAAACAGCATAACCTCAGCTCCTTGATCAATATCATATATTCTGGTAATCAACTATTCAAGATCATGACCAATATGAAGATTCAAGACACATTTTACATATCTCATGGACCCCCGAGTGTGTCAATCAATAAAGATTGCACCCTCCTAAGGCTTTTTCTAAAATCCTTTCAGCAAAAGGTGTATCCTAATCGTCCCTCTTCGATCCTTTTAATCTCCGGTCACTATGAGACTTCATACCCCACAATCAACGCCATCTCCGCTGAACCTTCTGATACTATTTACGATTTCGATGGTTTCCCTGAATGCTTATACCAGGTATATATTTATTAAAACATGATTATATAACTTACTTACTAATAGATCCATTGCATTTAAGTAATGTGCTTATTTCAAAACTAGCTTAAATATCCGGCCCCAGGAGCTCCAGCACTCGCAACGAGAGTGAAGGAACTCCTCATGTCTGCAGGGTTTGAGAGGGTCGATGAGGATAAGAAACGGGGGCTTGACCATGGTGCATGGGCCCCACTAATGCTAATGTATCCAGAGGCAGATATTCCAGTTTGTCAGTTGTCCATCCAGACAAGCAGAGATGCCACTCACCATTACAATATTGGTAAGGCGTTGGCACCCCTTAAAGAGGAAGGCGTGCTTATTGTTGGTTCGGGTGGCACCGTCCATAACCTAGAATTAACTGTTCCCAACACTACTTACGTGGAACCTTGGGCCATAGAGTTTGATGCATGGCTCAAAGAGGCACTTATTAACGGAAGATACGAGGATGTTAACAACTACAAAGAGAAGGCTCCATGTGCAACTTTAGCACACCCGTCCCCTGACCATTTCCACCCGTTGCATGTTGCAATGGGTGCCGCAGGTGTGAATTCTAAAGCCCAACTTATCCACGACAGTTGGGCTTGGTCTGCTTTTTCATATGCTTCGTTTAAATTTAGTGTCTCGTCATAATTATCTTGTCTAGCTTGTTTTGTGACACATTTTATTGTTTCACTACCTATGTTATCATTAATAAGTTCAAATAAACTATAAACAATATATCTTTTAACGTGGATATACGGTATGAATAAAATATGAGGTAAACGTAATAAAAACTTGAATAATAAAAATAATCAATAAATGATAAAAAAGAAAAGATAGCTTAAATATTAACTCTATTTGAAATTTTGTGCAACTAGTAATATGTCGAATCAATGTTTTTCTTAACGGCTAGTTGAACTAGGTGGATGCTCCCCTTATGCTTGTTCCAACCAGATGTGTTGATGCAATTGAAAGCGGTTTGAGTGATGTTAAATGAATGATTTAGTTTGACCGGTAATGTAGTCGATTGTTGGACTGACCAGTGGTTATAAGACATTGATAAGTAGCATAAGTTTGCACATCTTTTGTTTTTGTATCTTATGAAACATAAGGATGTTTCAAAAACAGTAATTATAACAATCAACAATTATGTAGTGATGCGGATGACTTCAGTCACTTACAACAAGTCACTCATAAGGATATGCGGTGCGCCCAGGTGAGTGGGGGCTTGAGTGATTGTGCCACGCAGTAGAGAGAGTGACTAGCCTGGGTGAGTAGAAGGGTAGAAATGCCTATGTGAGTAGTTTTTTGAGTTTGTAAAAAATAGGATGTTGATGTAGTGTTTTATGATTGATATAGGATAATATAAGATATTGTGATTGGTTGGAAAATTAAAAACAAAAACAAAAAATAAATGAAACACACTCACGCAGGTGGCTCCACGCCTCCACTCACGCAGGTGGGTGATCACGCCCCACTCACGGGACCTAGGGCGGTGTTTCGGGCTTGATTGGGATCACCCACGCCCCACTAAAGGGGCATACCGCCTCCTCCCATGTTTAAAAGTGACGGATGAGGTGTGAGTGTGGTCACGTGTGAGGCGCAATTAAAATCTGATTGTCCCCATCCTTACTTTTATTGAGTTGTGAATGTTATTTACAAATAGGCAAATTTTATCGACAAAAGTGAGTTTTAGAGTTTTAGTTAAATAATGAGCATGCGAATGGGATAGCCATTGTGAATACTCTTAACACGCATACTAAATTGTAACCAATGTCAACATATTAGGTTAGGAGCCGGGTCTCAAATTAATTCGGTGGAGCCATACTAATTTGAAACCAGTTTCAACATATTAGGTTAGGAGTTGGGTCTCAAATTAATTCGGTCGAGCCAAACTGATTCGAAGACATATCAGGTTATGAACCAATATCATGATGGAGCCAGTAGCCTGAACCAGGACCTGACAACTCATTTTCCATTTTAAGGTTCCAATCAGGTCCGGTAAAACTTTTAGCCCAAGTTCTCACCCAAATGTAAAACAAAGATTTACAAAATAAACATACATTTTTTTGCTAACATTGAGGCGAAAACAAACAACTCTGTAGACAAATACAGCAACAAACAAAGTTATTACGTTGAGAAAACAAAACTACATCTTAAAAAAAAACATTGAAATATCAAACTTGTTCTAGAAACTTGCACACCAGATCAAAGCTACTACACTTGATTAGTTTGATTCTCCTTCGCACCATCAGCAGCCACAGATGGTCCTTCTGATGTGGCAGTCGTCGCCATCACCTCGCCAGGTGGCGGATGGTCAAACTTGCATGTCGCACCATACTTGCAAGCACCTGTCTTCATGTAGTACGGACAGTTTACAGCACCCTGTTCAAATAAAAAAAAATCTAAAATAATTACATCACAAAACCCTCAAGAATTATCCGTACTCTGACCCGTTATTCAACGCATGTGTATTTTTGTTTGACTCATGGGGTCAATTGGGTTAAATTGTTAATTATTACTGTCCATTTATAAAATGATTATTTATTATAAAGTAAATACACACCTCTCTTCTTGGAAGACCAGCAAGAGTAAGTTTGACATTTAGTTGTTGACTTTCTTGTGCTGACAGGGCATGTGCTGTCCTGTCAAGAGGATGATGATATTTGCATCTCTCCTCAAACATGCACACCCCAGTTTTCATATAATACTGTAAACACCAAAATACAAAATGAAGCAAATTATATAACCCTCATAATTGTAGAAACAAATTGCAGTAGATTGTGTATGAATGTGCTTCAGTTGTTTCAAATTGGGATAATCATCTGAGCGTAAGGAAAATATTATTTCTTAAATACTATAATAGTAAATTGACCAAAACAGAGAGTTTTGGGAATTAAAAAAAAATCTAAAGGAGGGGTATTTTAGTAATTTTAGTTTTGCCTTGGATGAATGGAAGTTGTGACAGATAAGTTGACAATTTCACCACTAAACACTGGAAACTTATTATTTCCGATTTAAAAAAAATAATCAAAATGATATTGCACATTTTTTTATGTTAAGAAGTTGTTAGAGCATACACTAAATTAGTTGTGATTTTAAAAGTTAAAACTAGTGATATTATTGAAATAAATTCCTACAAGTAGTAGATAACTCCTAACAGTGACTACCATTACCATCTTTATTATAAAAAAAGCAAAGTGGAGGTGCATTTAATAAGAGAGGCATGCGTGTGCCCGCGTGTGTGTTTATTTAAAAAGCATGAAAATTATAAAAATACGCACATCACATTCCATCTGACCAGGTCGCTGAGGGTAGACAGCTGGGTTCAAACCAAGCTGCAACAAATAAATATACAAATCATTAATCACAAAACAAAAAAGAGACAAAAGTGAATAATAATAATAAATAATACCAATAATTAACACCTTAATATCTCCCATCACCAAAAAAAAAAACATGTTTAAAAAGCACAAAACTGGTCAAATTTTATGTGTTTCTTTTAAATAGCAAGTATTGAAGCCAAATGAACTTGTATCAATTTTAGTTTCAGATTATTGTAAAATGCATTACAACTTACAAACCGTTGTTTAATAATTAATATATATCTAGAATACACTTTTACCATTGTTTGACCAAGTCGTGGGTCCACAGTTGGCATGACAGCAGGAGCTGGGTTGACCAAACCAAAGTTCATTTGAATGCCGGGAGTAGCTACAAAAGCAGCAGCTGGATCCGTTGCTGCATGAAACGTTACAAACAATCCGTTATTATGCAGAATACTTTCATGATAAGAATCAGTAAATTGGTCAGCAAGAATAAAAGTCAGACATTAATGACATACCATATCTCTCCGGATGATTATAGCGACATGTGGCACCATACTTGCAACTGAATCATACAATATAAGTAAGTTCATCAAAATTTCAATAATTTTTCGATGGGATAACGTTAGTATATAAATCACTGTACAAACCTGCCAGTTTTCAGATAAAATGGACAATCCACTTCTCCCTGATTAGGTAATCAAACAATTAGTTGAGATCACGAGAATACATACAAAAGTAAAAAATAATAAAAAGGAAAACTGGATTTTTATAATCTCAACTTTGACCTATTGTCCTGTGATATCCAACTCATAAAATTAATACCACCATTACCAAGTTTTATATCATTTCCAAGCAATAGTCTCCCGCTAACAAAACCAAACACCGTTAGCTTTTTGCTGATGTGGCATGATGCCACGTCAACAAATCCGTGCCATGTCATCATGCCACGTCAGAAAAATGCCAATGGTGTTAGGTTCCATTCACATGGGACTATTACGGCTAAATGATATAAAGGTTTAGGGTTGTAGTAATAATTTTCTGAGTTCAGATGGATTATTAAAATCCAATTTTCCTAATAATATAATGATAATAAAGGAGTTAAAATAATAAATTATATGCAAGTGTATTATACCGGTCTAATAGGGAGGCCTTTGGAGTTATTGAACATAGACGGAGCAAAGGGGGCGACTGAAGTTGTCAAACTTCCATTTATTCCAGCAGTAATGGCTTCCATCTGTACTACATTAGTATTTGCCACCTCAGCAGTTGGTATTGAGATGTCTTTTGGGTGATGGAATTTGCAGGTTAAACCAAATTTACATTTGCCAGTCTTCATATAAAACTGTTTAATTAAATATTGACATTATAAACACGTTAAATGCAGGTTAACAAATTAAAAAAAAAAAGGATGATTTTATTGAACATGCAGCAGTCATACCACACATTCAGGCTCAGATGGTCTTTCTGGCAATCCAGGAACCCCGTTTTCTGTAGCAGACTGAAGATATATAATGTAATAACCAACCAGTTATTAATTTGAAAAATGCAAAATAAATTAAAATATCATAATTCAAATAAGCCTACCAAAGAGGGAAATTTATCTTTTGGGTGGTTGAATTTGCATTTGGGACCAAACTTGCATGTTAGAGTCTTCAGGAAATACTGCATCAAATAATAACTCACTAAGATTTGTATCCATATTCACTAAAATAGTAGCAACACAAATGAAGGAAGAATAAATATACTGCATTAAAACCTCACTGATATCAAATATACAGCATAATTAACTACTTTTTATCACAATTCTGATAAATTTTACACAAGTACACAACAATACCGACTACTTGGAACACTGTAAAGTATCAACAGTAACCGTCTTTTGATCAAATTTCCAAAACAAATTTAGCACTATAAAAAGAATATATAACAAAAAAACATTTCCAAACGTTCACATCAGCTTCTCCATCCTCATCCTTATAATTTACTAAAAATCACTACCATTTTCAATTAAAAATACTTTTTATATCTTTATCGTTACCTTTTCTCTCTCCTCCACTCACAATCACTAATAAAAAGTAACTAAAAAATATATAGGGACTTCTCAAAATTTCTCAAAGTTTATGATGGACAGTAATATTTTCTCTCTCCTCCAATCACAACCACTTTCTAAAATATACAAACCTCACTCAAGTAATTGCACTACATACAGTAAACAGTAAATTATGTGTGTAAATATAATGTAAATCTATATCCTCCCACAATTTAAAAAAAAAAAAAAAAAAATTGCATACCGGGCAGTCGGGGGCTTCGGGTCTCTCTGGAAGTTCTTCACTTGGAACAGCTATTGGAACCTGCTAATAAAAGATAAATATGATACTAACACGTTTATAATAATTATATCACACAGTTATATATACTGCTACTAACACGTAAAAAGCAAACTACAAACACAGCAGTGCCAGATAAAAATAAAAGTGTAGGTTTTTACACTCAAGAGAGATATAATCATAAAAAGGAGCATTGTTAAAATAAAGTACAAAACTAACCTCAAGCAAAAGAGTATACATGAGTTATTTTTTTACACTTCCTTTTCATGTTTTTAGCCTTGCAATCTTTTTTAAATACTTATTGTCATCTTCTTATTCCCTATTTTTTCAAAATAATACTGGATTCAATCTGATATTTACTTTGAAATGTCATGTTAAAATTGTAGAGTTAAAAGTCAAAAACAGGTGGTTATTTATGTAGCTAACCACTCCAAAACATGCATGAATGAAGAAAACAAACAAAATTGATGTTGAGAAAAAACAAAATACAATGAAAATGTTTTATTTTATCCTGGTGATGATTTATAAAAGATAAGAGCAAATATGGAAAGATTGCAAGATGTATCAGCTGATGAGAACAACAACAAAAGGATGAACATAATACATTATTACTTTATTAGTAGATATTAAAGACAATCTATGCAGAGACAATAACATGCAAAAGATCCCGTTAAATTACTAGTGGAATTTCTATTCAATTCCTTTGTGGTGTCATGCGTGTTTTAGGAATGCATCTTTTAAACTGGAATTTATATACAAGCAATTGTCCAAATTGCCATTTATTCACTAATATAACTATTATTATTATAAAAATAAATTAATGATAATGAGATATAAAATACTACAAATAAGCCAGTATTTTGCAAGCAAAACCCAATATCACTCCTTAAAAAGCAAGCTTGAGAAACAGAAGGTTGATATAGCAGTCAAAAAACAAAATAGAATAAAACTCATGAATACATCTTTAGATACTTCTAGGTATAAATCAAAATATTTCAAGTAAAATTTAATACACTTAGAATAATATTAGCATAACATTAGAGTTATTACTTATTAGTGCATATATATAACTTATTAGATAGTTCAAGGTAAACAAACTTATGTATAACAGCAACATACGGTAGTGTTGAGTAAAATAAAAAAAATAAGTTGTACATGCAAATTAATACTTGGAATAATTATAAAGTGAAAAAATACATATGTAAACTGAGTAAAAATATATAACTATTAGAGCAGCATACAGTAATTCAATAAAGTGAAAATAAGTAGTACTTGTAACTGGAATATAGTGATTTGTAAATATAGTGTAAAGTATATAAAATTAAAATAAAAGGTCACCTCTTTCCAATCAGAGATTCCACCCTCGGGGACCCACAAAGGATGGTCAAACCTGCAGGTATCTCCGAATTTACAAGTTCTTGTAAGCATATAATGGGCACAGTCTTTTTCTCCGGGCCTCTGCGGGTAAACAGGCAAACTGCTGTTGAATCTAGGACGCTTCATTAAAGGATTGGTAGAATACCAAGCTTCACTTTGCCCAATTGTATTATTGGTACCAACAAGAGACTGATATAATGCTACCATACATAGTATATAAAAATGTTATTTAGTATAAATATATATATATATATGTGCGTTAATAAATTAAATCAGCATATGTGTAGAAACTAACATTTTACTATTACATATAATCATATTATAAAAAGAATTTACATGTCATATCACTGCAAATATTTTGTAAGCTATATTAATATAGTAAGAAATTAAATCAACAGAGCTTAAAAAAGGGTACTATACTACTATGTCATGTATATTGGAAAAACAAAATTCATGATATAATAATATGAAGAGTTCATCTAGACATTGTTTCATTTCTATTCAAGTAAGTGAAATTATAAAAAAATAAAAAATTGTCTTCATAGTTTACTTTAGTGACCAAACTATACTCAATATAACTAACCAGTTTGAGATAATAAGATTATCATTGTAAAATATACCATTATCTTCTCTTTCATTTCAGCTTGGTGGTACGAAATTTAATTACTAACTAAACTTTCTTTTCTGTTCTTTTTACTGAAGAGCACATGAGATTATGCCTAGAAAAACTGAGATTTCCTTTCTTTTCTCTCCAACATAGATTCATATATACGTATATATCTACATATATATGCGAATAAGCATCTTGCGTTTTAATTTTATAATTTAATCTGAAAAAATGTCAAACATTTTATAGAAACGATCTCTAGATGGATGCATTACAATGAAAAGTGTATATATACACACACACATACATTATATACAATGAGAGCTGTTTAAAATAAATTTAATTGTACCATGCATCGTAAACATGCACTTAACATAATATTAAAAATAATATAAAATACAGCAGTGCGTTTATAGTAGTGCATGTGTATGAGTTTATAAGTATAAATAAATACACATCAGAAAACAGAAGTCCTATCAGCTTATTTGAGATGCCCATATTAGTGAAAAATAGGCAGCAGAGTGGAAAGGGTAACGAAGTAGAATAGGAAAAATAAGTATGATGATTTTCCATGCAACTAATCTTTAAAATAATGCTACTAATTTATTTTCATATAGAAATTTCACTCCAAACCCCAGCAATGGCAAGGGCTATGTTGCACCAACTCTATAATTCAATGATGCAATTGTAGCAACAGTGGGAAATCGTGTATCTGTTGGAGCAATAGCATAGTTATCAATAGCGAATAGCAGTAAACAGCGACAAGCTACCTATACGCTACGTAGCAAATAGCGATAGATAGCGCTTGCCATTTCGTGTTTAGCGATATAGCATTTTCATAATTTTTACCCTATTTCATAAGGTTAATTAACGATTTATAGAACTTATAGCTATTTTATAGCATATATATGTTTTATATTGATAAAGAATACTAACAAACCCTATTCAGCCGCTATATGTAAAAAAAAAATCGATATATGTCGCTATTAGGTCGCTATTTGCAAATAGCGTAGGTTTTTCGCATCGCGACGTAGCGCTCGCTATTGATAACAGTGAGCAATAGTTTAAGAGAACCAGTTTACCTTCTGTGAAAGTCTCTCCTGATGATTGTTTTCTTGGATTAGAGATTGTGTGTTCTCAGTCTGTTTCAGATGCAAGCAGAGTAACAGTTGGGTTACAGTGCGAGCAACAGTGCGCGCAGGCAGAGCCGCAGAGATAGAGAAGAACGAGTCACTGACAGGTTTGGTCGTGACTGATGTGTTAGAACTCGGGGGAGCTTTAACAGGCCTTCAGGATCAATGATGAGAAGGCCGTTGCAACTAGTGGTGAGAAAGAATTACAGAATAATAAAGATTAAAATTCTAAGTTGAGCTATTAAAGAACAAAGCTTCATGCTAAAAAACAAACAGCACATCCTAACATGTGAGAGTAGTATAGTTGTGTCAAGTATAAAAGTAGAGCCAACCTTCATATAAAGAATATAACCATTTGCCAAATTTTGGTCCAAACTTATGTTTTAAAAAACTATGTGATCTTGAAAATAGAACCTTCACAATGCATAGTAAAGATTAATATTGCCAAAACAACAGCCACCGGGTTAGCAGAGTTAAAGGTGTAAACATGGCCATTGTAGGTTCTACAAACCTCGAAACTAGCGATAGACATGAGGATACTTGCATAATTTTAGTTTATTCAGTCATGAAGTATTTATAAAAGCAAGCTAATGTAGAGACTAGTCCATTTGAGACAAAGGGCTACTAACTATCCAAAATTAAATTTAATCCAATTCATATTTATTTACAATTACAATATCAACGCGACAATTACAATATCAATGCGACAGGATTTTACAGAGCACCACCTCACTACCACTGCTGGTTCTTTACATGGGGTAAATATTGAGTGTTATAAGCATGGGGACACACAACAACAGGGTGTTAAACACAGTATCTGATATGTTAACATGCAGACATGCACATTTCTCAGCAGAAAACATATTCATTTGAAGGCTAGCTCCTTGTTTCTTCATGAACCACGATGAATGGGTACTAGAAGTTACACTTTGTAGTTATAAATTATTAATCATTATGCTAAAAACGATTCAAGGTGGAATAAATAAAAGATATAGATATGAATAAGTGACCAATCTTACATAACCTAAATTCGAAACAACAGTAATAACTATCTATAAGTTAAACGTCAGTAAACCCTAACCTTCAGTACTACCAATTGAACGACAAAAGATCTACAAATCTTGCATACCGGAAAAACTGGTAAGATATAAACACATATATAAAATCCATACCTTCAGAAGACGAACGCTTTAAACCGGCGTATAAAGAGCCCAGCGCAGTTGCGTTAACGTCTACATCGACCCCAGGCGGTCCAGGCCACAATGTCGCTCCTCCGGCGACTCTAGCAGCCGCCGATAAACCGGTGCCGATAGCGTCCTTGTGATTGAACAGCATTGATCTGTCGGTGATAGATGAATAGCCGAGCAAATTGGTGGATGGTGAAATTGGATCTGAAGCTAAATACCTAGACGCGCTCTGGTGCGAGGGGTCCGCCGGAACGTACTGATCGACGGTGGATCGGGAGGTGAAGATGCTTGCCGGATTGGATCCTCCGGTATACCCGTAGGAGCTAGATCCGTACAGCTGATTCGCCATTTGTAGATGATTGAATGAACGAACAAACGAAACCCTAGAAACAATGAGGTGCTAGTGAAATGATTACTCCTCTCACATTGAAATAAAAAAGTTGCAAACTAACCCCTCTAAGATTGATTGTTTGTTTCTTTTTTCGGATGTAAAATGTCTGTAATTTGCGGATCGCATCTGCAGTTGCTGATTGTTTTTCAGATGTAAAATGTATGTAATTTGCAGAGCACATCTATAGAATAAGAAATAGACCAAACCTATGCAGTCTGCAAAAAGAAGACTGTCTGTTTTTTAACGTCTACAAACTACATAATAAACTAAAATTTAAATAAACAGACTTTTAATACTTAAAAACGTGCTTCAACAAACAAGCATAAACATAAACAATGCACAATCAACAAACAACACATAAACATATCAAATCGCTAAATTTCACATCATTTTCATACCAAAGTCATATCAATTTTGTACCAATTTCAAAACAAAATCATACCAATTTCATAGCAATTGCATATCAAAATCATAGCAGTTTCATACAAATGAGTTTAAAGTGTAGCCAATGAGTAAAAAAATATCCAAAATTTAAGCTAGTGAAACAAAATTCAAATTTTAAGCTAAGTATTCTTAAATTGTCAGCTCCACCGCTCCAAATTCAAAAAAGGTATAAACTTAACCCAATTTCGAGACAATATGCATTATCTGAATTCATATAGTCTTCTCAAAAACTTGGTTAAATGCATCAATAAAATTTATAATGTGGTAATCAGTAAGATTCCTAAAGCTATAATAGGTGTATTTTAGTAATTGACCCCAAAACTAATGCAATTATACCAATGAGTAATCGAGTGTCCTTCTGTTTAAAAAATATGGTCCTCGTACTCAAGATCGATCACATTGCAAGCAAATTACGTAACAATTTCAAAACAATATACTCGTTCAGTAAGCAAGTAAAAGATGCATACGACGATAAACAAATAGCTTTTATGAAGAAATCAACGCACATGCGAAGGAGGAAGCGTGAACTTTGAGAGTGGAGGAGGCCATTGAAGATGATGATGATGATAAGACGTGTTTGGATGCGAAATTAGGGTTTATGATTGGAGATGGAGGTCGGAGAAGGGCCGGTCGGAGATGGAGGTTGGAGATAAGTCGGTCGTCCGAGATGGTGGTCGGTCGAATTCGATGATCTTGGAGAAGAAGCAGTCGTACACGAGAAGGATGGTTCCAGAGGTGCACCAGGGTTTTTTATGTTTTAATTTTGAGAGAAGAAGGTTAAAGATCTTAAAATAGGAGGGTCCAAGTCTACAAGACAGAGTAGACGCGCATATTTTTTTTAAGTGAAACGTCTTCTGAAAATCAAACACTTTGTAGCACCATACGTCTGAGCGTGGTCTGTGTCGCGCAGACAAAAGAGGTTTGGAAGATAGTTTAGCTTAAAACGAACAACACCTAAATTGTTTTACCAAATATGATCATTATGGGTATTCAAAAAAATCCACGTCCAAATCCAAACTCGAAATTGAATAATGTGAAATTTTGAATTCAAATTATTCAAAATTTTGGATTCGGAGTTGGATACTGATTTAAAAAAATTTCGAACAAAGTGAGTTTTCTCCTGAATTAATTGGGTGGCATCGCACGCTTCCACGATTTGCTGTTTAAAAGAAACTAATAATAAACTAGTCAAATTATAATAAATAAATTAATTCTTTATGATAAATCATGTGCTCTTATTTCAATACGATGTGGGATTGTGGGAGTAGAAGCGAGCCTTATGTTTTTGTTTCCGTTTGTGGATAACTCATTTCCATAAATATTGAAACCACACCCGCCCGCAAAATCTTGAGCTGCTTCAATGACAGAATTCAATACTCTCTTTAATGGTGGCAACGTAACACCAATCGGATATCATCATAACCCTAGCGGTTTCAATTGCAAAAACATTCGCATTTCCATCACTAATTTCACCATTCGCAGATCTATCTCCTTTCAATCTCACACGTTTCTCCAGATGAAACGGAGGAACAAATTCATACCTCTTTCATCATCCTCAACAACTCCGGCTGATCCGGCGGTTACTCCGGCTGAAACAGAGCAGGTATCTGTTAATTGACGGTTTCTATTTTGTAAATTTTTGTACAGTTCGTTCAGTGGATTAGATTACTTGACGCTTTGTGAATTTGAATTCAGAATGTGCCGAGAAAGGGCCCTGATCTGCCGACGCTGTTTAGGAGATTCTATAAAGTTGCCGCTCCGTATTGGTTTTCCGATGATAAAGTTCAGGCGAGAATTCAATTGGCTTCTGTGTTTGCGCTAACTTTAGGAACTACCGGAATCAGTGTCGGTTTCAATTTTCTAGGTCGCGACTTCTATAATGCGCTTGCAAGTAAGGATTGAAAACTGTGTAATTTTTTCAATTATGTTTGTTGATGATGTAATATATCTGAGGATGCTAATCCACCATGTTCTTAAATTGTGATAGACAAAGACCAAGAACAGTTCACCACACAATTATCATACTACCTTGCTGCTTTTGCTGGTGGAATTCCGGTGAGCACATTGCTGCATTCTTTTAGGTATTGCTCAACTGTCTACTTGAATTTTCCTCCACTGTTGCTACCAATTGGGTGAAATTTAGGGTTAGAAAAATAAAAAATAAAAGAAAACCGAATCCGATGGGAATACCCGAAACTTTAACATCCGGGACAGTTATTAGGTGATGCGATTGACAAACATTTGTTTTGCGGTTTGGGTACCTGAAACCATATATTTGTTTACCCAAACCATATACCTTGTCTAGTAAAGATTCATTCTAGTAGCTTTATTATGTTAAAAATGTACTGTTCTTTTGAGATATGTATTTAAGGATATTATATATATATATGTATATGAAGTATGAGCTTATCATTTGGGATTTACTCATGAAATTTACATATTTTGGATATTTAAAACATTCTATCGTGATGATAATATCTATGTAATTTATTATATATTAATTTGTTCTAGCCGTTAAAACATAAAATAATATAAAAATCAGAATGGTAACATTTATTTTTAAACAAACTAATGCGTATACGGGTATGCCCGACGACACCCAAGGGTAATTAAGTATGAGACTAGGATTACTATTACGTAGTGAAAATCTTGGTGGAATTTTTGAGTTTAGAGTTAAATCAAGTTATCCTAATATTACTATATGATATTGATTAGGTTTTAGTCATATACTCATTATATGGTTTTTGCAGATTTTTGTGATTAGAGATTATGCAAGAGAAACTCTTGCTTTGAGGTGGAGATCTTGGATGACAAACTATTACATGGAACGCTATCTCAAAAACCAGACATTTTATCAGATACAGTCTCAGTCGATTATTGATAATCCGGATCAAAGAATTGTTGATGATTTGAGTTCTTTCACTGGAACATCACTTTCATTCTCTTTAACACTCTTCAATGCAATGGTGGATTTGATATCTTTCAGCAACATATTGTTTGGCATATATCCTCCTCTTTTTGTTGTTCTTTTAGTATATTCACTCGGTGGAACCGCCATCAGTATTTTCCTTGGTAAGGTGAGATTTCTATTTTTGGAAAATGAGGCTGCAATTTGCAAATTTATGTAATTTCATCTTAATTCTTAGTTTCATCTTGTAAGTTATAATACCATTTTTTTACTATTTAGGGGCTCGTTAACTTAAATTTTATGCAAGAGAAAATGGAAGCAGATTTCCGTTATGGGCTTGTACGAATTCGTGAAAATGCAGAGTCAATTGCATTTTACGGTGGCGAGGAGAATGAAATTAAACTCCTTTTGCAACGGTTCAGAAGTGCTTTTGAAAATCTAACCGTATGAAATCCCTGTTTTGTCTTTTACATTTTCTTTACATTTGGATATAAAATATCACTTTTACCTGCAGTGTTACTTGTAACACACATGTATTTTCTTTTATCTTTTTCATTGGTTCTATTTAATGTTGAATTTGCAGCAATTGTTGATATCTTCAAGAAACCTGGAGTTTTTCACAAACGGTTATCGCTACCTGATTCAGATTCTTCCTGCTGCAGTTGTTGCACCCATGTATTTCTCTGGGAAGATTGAATTTGGTGTCATTAATCAGTCTGTATCTGCATTTAATCATATTCTTGGAGATTTTTCTTTGATTGTGTATCAATTTCAGGCTATAAGCGCGTTTTCAGCTGTCATTGATCGATTAGGTACGCCTTTCATCTATACATTTAGTCATATATCCAACTTCAAAATTCAAGCCAAATTTTTTTAAAGAGTGAATTACACCGATGGTCCTTGTGGTTTGTGTACCAAAAACCCAAATCAATGGTTGAAAATTAAAGGGTATTTTGGTCATTTCTCTATAATCTAACAGAAAAGTTAACAGAAGTTAGCCTTAATACCCAAACTCGTTACAAAATTAAAAGCATAAAATCCTAACGTATTACTTAAACCCTTAGTACTCAAACTTGTTATTTTTTGCAAACTACAAGGACCATTTGTGTAATTATCTGTTTTTTAAATGATCATGCAGGGGAATTTGATGATATTTTGGACACCACCAGTTCTAATGGTCCCGTGGAAGCCTCAGATGAGATTCAACTAACATATATTATTGTGAAAGACTCAACCACTTTTCAGCCCAATAATTCTTTAGATACACAAAAGTTGTTGGAGATTGAAAATTTGACCGTTTTGACCCCCACAACGAAAGCCTTACTTATCCAGGATTTGTCATTAACAGTCTGCAACAATGAGCATTTGCTGGTTAGAAAACTCCTTTAATTTTACAGTCAACTTCAGTTGACTTTCCTTTTTAAATTTGTAAATAATCGTGTTAAATTATTGGCAGATTACTGGACCAAGTGGAAGTGGGAAAACTTCTTTATTAAGAGCTATTGCTGGTCTTTGGCGTACGGGTAGAGGAAAAATCACATTTTATGCTAAAAATACACCAGAGATGGCTTCTAATGGAACAAATACGGTAGATGAAACTGATAATCTTGATAAAAAATCAAAATACCGCGATTTTAAAGGCGTGTTTTTCCTTCCACAAAGACCGTATATGGTTTTAGGAACTCTTCGACAGCAGTTGCTTTATCCCACATGGCCCGATGTTTCAGATTCAACATCTAATAACTCTAAATCAATCGGTACGCAATCTCAAAATATTGTTCAAGTATCCATACATGAACTTATCATAATGTTGAATGTGTTACAATTTTTGCAGGATCTTTTCCTGTTCTTGAAAATGTATCGGGGTCTGAAGGAGGCGATAGTGCAAAATCATTGCAGCCAAACACAGATGAATTAATAAAAGCTTTAGAAGATGTGCAACTTGGGTACTTGTTGACCCGATTTAGTGGTCTTGATACAACCAATGAATGGTCGAGTGTACTTTCTCTTGGTGAGCAACAAAGACTCGCGTTTGCACGCTTGTTGCTTTCTAAACCGGACCTCGTTCTTTTGGATGAATCCACCAGTGCTTTAGATGAACCAAATGAGGTAATTATTATATTAATAATATTATAGCTGCAAAATAGGTGCGTTAGTAGGGGTGTAAACGAGCCACACCTGGACTCTCCTAAGCTCACGCTATCTCATTTAAGTTAAAATAATTCGGCTGGGGCTCACCTTACATTAGTTTTATTTTTTATATATATTTTTATAATGCTGGGGGATGGATATAGATAAAACCCATTTGTGTGGAGTAAACTCTTGTGTAATTTCAACTTTTTTTTTTGGTAACATGATGTATTTAACATTTTTTTTGGGATTGCTTTTATATGTAATTTTATGACTTTTGGTAAAAAAAAAAAAGCGCTAAGTGTATTTAAAAATTAAATTACTTAAAAATTGTTGAACTTGGTTACATATATGTTACATATGTAACGTACATATTTACAAAAAAAACTTCATATAACGGCTCGGCGCTTTTCTGATTTTTTTATAAGGTGACGAAGTTATGTATAAAACCTCTCATGAAAAATTAAAAAAAAAAAAAATTACAGCATGTTACATTTTGTTACATAATACAATAGGGTTTCCAAGGTTTCTCAACTCAAGTGAGTTTTTTTCCTCTATGCTTTCCCTATAATGCTAAGTTTGATCTATAACATAATAATATATTATTTAGTAAATTATATCATAATTTTATACAAAATATTTATTATGTAAATATATTTTGAATAAAAATCATTGAAATAGCAGGATTGTATAGGCTTGCGAGCGCGCCTAGTTAATCTTTATTTGAACTTGGGCTTGAGTTTGTTCAATAAATGTTATGAAGTAACACGACCATAAATGCTTATATTTGCAGGCTCGCTTGTATGAAAATATTAACGCAGCGGGAATCACATATATAAGCATCGGCCACCGAAGCAGCCTTCGTAAGTTCCATAAAAAGGCATTGCGGATCTCACCTATGGATCCGGACTCTAACCAACTGAATTGGAGCATAGAACCCTTGTAAGAAGATACTTGATTCTTGAATGGTTTATTTACAACTCAAACCTATGAATCTCGATTGTAAGATTTTGTGGGTTGGGTTCGGTTCCATGGTTATCAAGAAGTTTGATGATCATTGCCATAGTGGTTCAATTGCATTATACAATTTGATTAGATGGTGTTGTTGAACATGTGCTTATGTAGTTAATTGAACACATGAAAGTGTAACATTGTTTGATTTCCTTCTTTGCTTAAAGATTAAAAAGTGAATATTCATATGTTAATTTTACCAAAGCAACAAATGAGTCGAACTATGTCAATTATTGAAATTTTGAATTTGACTTTAGCTTGTTTGAATCGCTTCACATAAAGTTTAAGTGTTAAAAAACGAGCTTCAAACATGATACAAGCTTCTGCTAATTTGTTGGTGCTTTTATCTTAGTTTAACAGATCAAACTATTTTAGTTATTTGAGTTTACCTAATACTAAATTGGAGTTTGAAGATACATTGATACAACTAAAGGTGTTCAAAAAACCGGTTCTGGTACCCTAACCGGAACTGACCCTACCCGAACTGGCGGTTTCTGGGTGGTTCTAGCTTCTTTGAAAAGTCATAACCGAAACTGGAAACGATTTCACTCTACCCGGTCAAAAACCGGTTAGGAACCGGTCAAAAACCTGAACTGGAACCGGAACTAGAACCGATTCCTCTCTACCCGATTATTTACTTTTGTTGACCAAACCGAAACCGGTTCTTAAAAAAATCCGATTTGAGCACCTCTAGACTCTAGTACTTAGGTATATGAGCCCAAGCTAGGTTTGTTTTGAAACCTGTTTGGGCTGGGTCAAAGATGGTCAAATATCTAGGCCCAAATCAGGTTTATTTTGAAACCGATTTTGGCTGCAAAGATGGTCATATCATGTTTGTCTTAAAATTGTTTGGGGTTGAAACTTTGTTATCTGGGAAAGGATTGGGTTTGATCGTTTCAAGATGTTTAAAGAGTTACAAATCGATTTTAGTCCTATGATTTGGGTTTCAAAATCATGTTCATTTTGGGTTCAAACCCGAGTTTCTTTTCCAACCTGGTTTTTCTATGCACCTCTATATAAGTATATAAGATAAGAGGTGTGAAATGAATGTTTGTTCAAAATCATCCTGATTAACAACGCCAACGGTTTTGTTTGGTTGCTTGGTACGTTAGGGACTGGTCCAGCGGTAGCAATTATGATCAACAATAAGTTTGTTGGTAGTAACTTTGATTAAGAGTAACTTGGGTTATCAATGTAAACTTAAGTGATTAGTAAAAAAATAGTAGTAACATGAGTTTATTTTGAGAGAGTATATTCAAACAAGTGGATAATGTTTTGAGTGTGTTGTGAAAACAGAGCAAGAGTTTCAAAAAGATTTGTAAAACACTTTGTAATGGTGTGAAATGAGAGACCTAAAATATAACAGCATCTCCAACGCATGAACGTGTCGAGTCACTAGCAACATTAGGTATGTACCCGTCCTTCAAGAACACTACATTTCCTCTTTAAGTCTATTTTCTTTTAGGAATGTACTTACATTTTTGGATCATCACTGTTTATTTTTCATGACCAAGTTATTTGTTTTAATAAACTATTTGATTTTAAATTTTGTATTATTTTAAACTTAATTTAATAAATTTCGTAACATTTATTCAACCAAGTCTTACTATAACCCAACCCTCTTATTCCCAGTCCGTCACAACAACTGACGCATCACAACAGACAAGAGACGGACATGACAACCTACCCCAATGTACAAATACTCCACTCAAACCCAATGGATGGCCATATATACCTTATGAGAGGAAGAATATACAAAATATTATTTTTTTAATTTTTTGATTTTAAAATAATACTATTAAATTATTGTTATACCTTTAATCTTATTCTTTATTGGAGCTAAGAAATTAAAAAGATTAAAAAAAATGTTGTATGGAATTGATTTATAGGTATTCTATCAATACACACCTTTAATCATGTTTATATCAATTCAGCACACATCATACACATGCCGTAACCATTGTCAAATTAGTTAATAGTACACACACATTACCTCGTGCATCCATCTTGTTATTATTATTTTTAAATTAAATTATTAAATCTCAAATCAAGTGTGTATGAAGTACCAACAACATATGCCTTAATTATTAGACTTCCGTTGATTTAGATAGATCTCATACAACATATCTTTCTTTTTTTAAAATCATACAACTATACAAGTAACCCCAAATTCTCAAAATACGTCTATAGTTTATGATAATTAATTAGACTAAAACATGCAATTTTATTTTATTCAATCACAATCTTATGACACATAAAAGTTGCAAGATATAAAGTAATAGATTTTCCTCTCAAACCAATATATCATCATGATCTTCAACTAACCGAAATAAAAATGTTCAAAGTCGGAAACTGAATTTAATTCGTATAAAGCGTGGCATATAACATTATTAATAACAGTAGCTACAACTTTAGTACATTGATGCACCTGTAAAAGTATCAAAAAGAGTAGACAGCTAAACTTGTAAGTACTCCCAACAAAGCACCTGCTGCAACTTCAACTTCAGTATGACCAATTGACTCTTTCAGTTGACCATAAATTGGACCATTATTTTCTGACCCTTTTTCAACATCATCTGTTAATGTGTTTATTCTCTGTTCCAACTTGAGAGAATTATTATCCGATTCTGAACTTGACAACAGTTTTTTGGATGAAGATTCAATATGACGGTTGGTATCAGATGTCGCGTGTGTTTTTGAATGGTTTTTAATTAATACTTTGTTTAATGTTCTTGCATGAACTCCCACTTCCCTTCTAACACCCTGCAAAACCGTTACTTTCTATGTAAGAACATATATGCCACATGTAACAAATAATATATTATTTTGTTATTCGTTTATCATAATTTTTGAATTTATATTATTTATTATGTAACTACTGATTAAGCATATAATTTGAAGAATTATATTTATATAAAAAAATAAGAACCACTTCCTCGTGTGAGAATCAAAAAACCACCACTCAATTGAACTTCAAACATTTCCCATTTCTTCATACATTATTACTTTTTAAAACGAATTACACCATTGAATCACAAATTTTCTACTCTTTAAAATGAGTATAATGAAACAATATAAAAAAATTAAAAAAAAGTATTGTCACCTAATAGACTAAACTTGAGATCGTAAAATATTTCCACTAAGATACTATATGATGGTGTTACGCAATTGATGCCTCATATTACTACATAATACTTCTAGTAATTGGGTTATAGCATAGGGACTAAATTTGTAATATTGTGCTCTACATTACTACATATACAGCCTCCATTGTAACCCTAAAATTTCTATTCAATATACAATCCTGGGTTTAGTTCTAGACCCAACAACTAGTGTTAAGAAAATGACAATATCAATTATCAAGATTCAAGCAAAATGCTGTTCTAAAAAAAATAATAAAAAATTTTATCAAGCAAAATGAGTAATATACAATATCAAATATAAATTACCTGTGCATCATACATGGTAAGAGCAGCATATACAACCGCTAATCCAAAAATTGAATCCGAGAAACCCCTGCAACATCAAGAAACCGATAGTTTTGTATCAAATCTCAAATATATTATCTCCACCTTATTCAAACCAACATAAGCAAAACATAACTGAAATGCTATATGTTTATGTTGTTTCTTCACATGAAATAAAACCTTTCAAGACCAATAGACATTGCAGTAGCCACAGCTGCCTGCCATTAATTACGACATATGGGATTCTAGAAAATAAGTCACCGAAACAATATGATTAAAAAATAATAATAATGATATTTGGGGTAGAAATGTTACAGAAGAATGAGTTGAAGGAAACCCTCCAGCTGAAATTGCAGCATTTGGATTAAATTCTTTTTGATATAAAAGTGAAGCAGTAAATGGTTTTGCCACTTGTCCAGCTGCTGCACATAGTGTTGCTGCTATCAGCGGCTATTAAACAAAAACAAAAACAAAATCAAATGAAGACAATATAAACAATGAGCAGGATCCAGTAAATGATTGAAAATTAGTCATGGAAAAGTACACAAAACCAGTTTAGCTACTACAATAGTTTTCCCCAAACTTAGCTATTTTGATTGATTTAGGTTCCTAATTAGTGGATGTTACTAATTCACGCGTTTATTTAATCATCTAATTTCAGTTTTAGGCCGAATTAATTTTTCCTATGTGTAAGTACATGTTGAATCATTGAGAAAGTTATGAATTTTCCAAGATTTTGTCTTAATGTATATGTTCAACATGCTGTTAAACCTCCACCAGTGATTCCTTGCCAATGCTTATCGTCATTGTACTAACTACCCTAAAAATCAATTATGTGCACATGAAAAATGTAATTGTTCTACCAATAACTATATTAGCATACTGTATATAACTTGTGATCAATGATTAGGACTGTTGAAACCCAAAATAATCAGTCTCAAATCAATCATGAGTTGAGAACACATGAAAAATGTAATAGTTCTGCCAATAACTAGATACTGCATATAACATGTAATCAACAATTAGCATTGTTCAAAACCTAAATACCAGTCAAATACTAATTATGAACCAAAAATATATCAATTAGGATAATAATCGAAACGAATAATAACCTTATTGTGAGCTATTTCAAGGATTACATCTGGTCCGACTCCGAGAGATACAATTGTTGAAGAAACTTTGAGATTTCGTCTTCTCGAGTAGAGACGATTAGCCTCGAAATCGATTATGATGCTTTGATTTGTGGATTGTGATAATCGAGAAGAAAAGCTCCAACTGTGAAGCAACAT
Organism: Stevia rebaudiana; assembly: GCA_009936405.2. Classification (NCBI taxonomy): domain Eukaryota; kingdom Viridiplantae; phylum Streptophyta; class Magnoliopsida; order Asterales; family Asteraceae; genus Stevia; species Stevia rebaudiana. The sequence continues at coordinate 3,329,678 of WOUH02000003.1, read as the reverse complement.
GATCGATTTGATCTATTTTCGATGCGATTTACTCACCGGCTGTGATACTCCGGTAAAATTAATGGCGATTGGCGCCTTTTTGTAGCGTTTGATCTATGACAGCAGCGTAGCTCCGGCCAGCGAGTTTGACGTTAGCAGAGGCACATACGTACGATTTTGGAGGGATAGGATAGAGGGGTGGTGGTCCATTGACCATTGTTAGTTTGTTCGTTCTTGGTTAATCTAGTTATTAGGCTATAAACCTAAAATTGAAAAAAATTGATAACATAGTTTTTTCAAAACCAATGATTTCTAGCTCAAGTAGTTAGGATGATGTATGAACTTGGGCTCTCCCTTTGGGAGGTCTCATGTTCAAATCTTGCTCAGAGCATGCTCTGGACAATTTCCAATGATGGGGAGAAAGTGTACCTCGGATAGAGGTCACCGGTTCAAACCTGAGGAGGGGAGAGGGTTTACGGATTCCATCCGGTTCCCGCTTATCTTGGGGTAGGGTCTCACGGAGGTCGAGGAATCGACCTTGGCTACATCGCTCGGCTACCGGTGTCTAGCACGTGAGATCCTATGCTCTTAAAAAAAAAAACATAGTTTGTTCAATCCTAAAGTATGTCTGACTTTTAAACATTGATCAATTAACGAAGTGAGTGGTATGAAATGTATTATGATTGATAGAAGATGAATGTAAGATATTCTGATTGGTTAGAAAACAGAAATAAAGAAATCTTCATTCACTGCGTGGCTGGAACCACGGCATGAACAACAACGTCCGGGAAAGTGGGAAAGAGGGTGGTGTTGAGGCATGGAAATGGGCGCTCACGGTCTCGCCCCCACTCACTTGACATAGCCACAAGTCTTAAAAGGTCATTAATTAAAGGAAAAGAGTCCCTAATTGTGGTTTAAACCAGTGTTTGATATCTGCATTTCAAGGCAAAGAACCAACGTATGTAAAACTGTATAAGTATAAAACATGAAAAACAATGTTTATACCCTCAAGTGCTCGAAAGTTTATTAAAAGATTACATTTTACCGAAAGTCACCTACAATAAATACATAAATAGGCTAAACAAAACCATGAAAATTGATCTATAGCAAGTAAAGAGTTAGAAAAAAGAAAGGAAAAGAGCTTAAAGTATGGGGTGTAAATGAACCAAGCCGGCTCATGAAAAGCTCGGGATTGGATCGATAAAAAGCTCGAGCCTTGAAATATGGCTCGTTTCTTATCGAGCTGAGCTCGAGCTTCAAATGTCGAGCTCGAGCTTCAGATGTCGAGCCTAAACAAGTTTTTTCTTTATATCATTTATATTAATCTAATAACTATATATTTATATAAAAAATTATTTCTATATACAAATTAAAATAAAAAAAAAACCTAAAATTAAACATGAAAAGGAATAACTATAAAATTAATAAATATAATAAATTAAAATATAAAAATAAAATAATAAACAAGCCTAACCGAGCCGAGCCCGAGCTTGAAAATTTCTTAACGAGCCGAGCTCGAGCTGTTAAACCAACATTCTAAACGAGTCGAGCTCGAGCTCGAGCCCCTTAAAATCTTAACGAGCCGAGCTCGAACCTTAGCAAGGTCGGGATCGGCTCGGCTCGTTTACACCCCTATCTTAAAGATATGAACAAATGGTTTGAAAGAAAAAAAAAAATACAAAATAACAAAGAAAATGTAAGTCGCTATATCATATATATGCTGACGTGAATTGAAAAAAAAAAAGAGATGAAAATCAACTCACATTGATTTGAACAACGGTGAAGTCATAGTAGTAAGCCGTGTTCTTTACCACCATACTACATATTGATCAACTAAACGAATAAAAATATTTGAAACGTATCAGCCTATCTAACAACCTATTTTCCCGTTGACATAATTTGATTGAATTTGGGTAAAAAACTTGTAGGTAATTCGGGTAGTGCCTCCACCTGAAATTTTGAAAAATACATTAGTGAAATAACATTCTTATATACTTCTAAGATGTCAAACCGGATGATACTTTAACAAGTTTATATACAACATAAAAAATAATGACAAAAATAACACTATATGATTTAAAACGTAAAGCATAATGATAAATACATATAACACAAAAACACAATGATTAAAGATATTTGACACAATATTTGTCACAATGACCAAAATGCTCTATGCTACAATTAAACACAGGGGCGGATCCATGTTCACACGACCGTGTTCACAGGAATACCCCGTTTTTCGAAAATTTAGTAGAAATTTTTTTTTTTTAGTGTTAAAAGTCTGAGTGAATACATAACTATTTTAAAAGGTGAATCTTACCATTAATATATCTCAGCCTAATGGTCATTGAACATTTGCACCTCCGTGGAGACTTCACTTCACCTCAGGTTCGAATCTCGTCTGTACTTAATTTTTTCGTTCTTTTTTTTTTTTCCTTTTTTTTTTACTAAAGCTTTACTAAACCTAGGGTTTTATTTGGAGTTTGGACTTTCAAACACACTCCATCAGATATTCAGATTCACGCACGCACGCAGGTCTGCTCCCGATGCGCCTCTGATCTCTTGCTCGACGCACGCAGGTCTGCTCCGACGACCGGCGCCTCTGACCTCAGACCTCTTGCTCGACCGCCGCTGCTCTGCAGCCTCTGCTCGACGCCTCGACCGGGCCTCTGCTCTCCTGCTCAGATTGGCGATTACCCATCCTCAAAATCAAAAATTCACTTTGATTTGGTAAGATATTCTTCAATTCTTGCATTTATTTTGTTGTATTCTTATTTGTGATATGAAATTGAATGGTATTGTGATTTGTGTTATTGAAATTGATTGTTAATGTGTTACAATTTAGTTGGTTATGGATATCTCTATGAATCATGTTTGACACTTTCAAGTAGTTGATGGTACTTATCAAGTTCAATCGGATAATTGAAAGAGAATAACAACAAGTATGCAAGTTCTGTGTTTGAAAGCATGTACTGGAATTAGACCAAATACATACATTCTAAAATTGTGGCCTTATAGTACTGATGATCAAGTTGTTGGTGTTAAGTAGTAACTTACTGTTGGTAACAATTTGTGCTCCAATTTTCTTTTAAAGAAGCCATATTAGCATTTAGGATATTATATGTATCTTGTTTGAATTGTATTTGGTTTAGTTCAAATACCTAATGTTAATGTGTATTTAGGTATTATGAAGATTCATTCGTATTTCCAACCATCAAACAATGAATCATCATCTTCATCTAGTAAACCTTCAAAAATAGATTTGGATGATCTTCCATGGGATCCTTCCAAAAGAAAACCAATTTCATCTTATCACCCTAGTCAAAAGGATGAAATTAGAAGAGCCTATTTGCTTAAAGGTCCATGTCAACCGATAAAAGACAATTATCCAAAAACAAATTATAGTGGTAAACTTAGAAAATTTAATCCGGAATGGTACAAGCAAAAACATGGAAATTGGCTAGAATATAGTGAATCAAAAGATTTAGTTTATTGCTTGTATTGTTACTTGTTTAAAGAAACTGGACAAAATGAGGCATTTGGGTGTGAAGGGGTACGATGTTGGAATAGAGTACCAAGATTTGATGAACATGTAGGCAAGTGCAATAGTTTTCACAACAATGCACGTAAAAAAGGGGAGGACTTACTTAAACAAGCTCAATCTATACATGTGGCTTTTGTCAAACAAACTGAAAAACAAAAAAAAGAATATAGAATTCGATTAGGTACTTCGGTTAAACTCGCTAAAGGATTTTTGAATGGGGGGTTACCTTTTCGCGGTCATGATGAGTCTGAAAAGTCTATATATCGAGGGCATTTCTTAGAGTTTTTAAAATTGTTGGGAGAAATAAATGAAGAAATTTGTAAGGTTATATTAAGTAATGCTTCAGGGAATAACCAAATGACGGCTCCATCAATTCAAAAAGAAATTTGTAATTGTTTTGCAGAAGAAGTATTGAAAATGATATTTGAAGAAATTGGTGATGATGTTTTTTCTATATTAGTTGACGAATCAAGAGATATTTTTAAAAAAGAACAAAAGGCTGTGGTTTTGAGATTTGTTCTGGCCATATGAGTTCTTTGAGTCCGTGTCGTAATTATATTGCATTTGATAAACAAAACTTGTTAAAGCTGGCTGAGATGTATCCGTATGATTTTACTCTTCTTGAGAAAGGCAAACTTGAGTGTGAACTCGGCAAGTACATTTATAATGTGAAAAGAGATATACGGTTGGCAAACTTGAACGGTGTAAGTGATCTTGCCAAAAGGATGGTAGAAACAAGAAAACACATTGATTATCCATTGGTTTATTGTTTAATAAAGTTATCATTAGTTTTACCGGTCGCAACAACAAGTGTTGAAAGAAGTTTTTCTTCGATGAAGCATCTAAAGACGGAATTGCGTAATAGGATGGGTGATGGGTACTTAAATGATGCTTGCATTTGTTATATTGAAAGAGAATTCTTACAAGAAGTTTCAGTCGAAGATGTAATGCAACGTTTTCAAAAGATGAAACCTCGCATGGAACAACTACAAGTATTTTTTAATTCGTAAAGACTATCGTATATATATTATGTGTTTTCCTAATTTTGAATGATGATGTTTTTTCAATTAGCTTAATATATCGCATTGTTATTATATGATGAATCTTATATGGCCCGAACCGCCGACCCGACTTGAACTGTAGACCCGGCCCGTAAAATTATTATTTCCAGTTCTCTATAAGGCTATCCGGTGTACATATACATGTGGGCGTTGTGCGTGACGGTGGCGCCTCCATAACGCCGAAACACCGCCCCACCCCCGGCGTTATGAGGCGTTATGGGCGACGGCGTCGTTGGGGTGACGGCGTC
>WOUH02000003.1:3293967-3311417 GCA_009936405.2 Stevia rebaudiana | reverse complement strand
TTGATCTTAAGATCTAATGGATGGGATGCCTCCTTACCCTCCTTACCCTAAGCCTCCTCCCTAGGATAACCTCACCCCAATTTTGATTATTAAAATCCAGTTTGTCTTTATTTAATCATAAGTTTTAATTTTGTGGGATTGGTTTGTTTTGTTAGTTAAACCAACAAGAAGACCTTATTGTTTGGATGCGAACCGCTGCACTCCCAACATTTAGGAAACTGTACGGGAAAATTGAGGTGGATATTGAGGCAGGCGAGACGATAAATGTGGTTTTGGAAAACCGTTACAACACTTACAGTTTCAGTGGCAAGAAGAAACTTGTGCTTTCAACTACCAGCTGGCTTGGCGGAAAAAATAACTTTATTGGCATTGCTTATTTGGCGGTTGGTGGCTTGTGCTTCTTACTAGCTACCACTTTCACTATCATATATTTAGTTAAACCAAGGTAATTTATAATTTTTTTATGTTTACTAACTGTTAGTTATTAAATAGAATTTTAAAATGAGGAGTGCCATGAATCTGAAAATCATTTCAGACTCATGAACTCGAACATGACATGGGTTTTCACAGGTTGACACGAGCTGAAATTTTATTTAATTTTATTATTTTGCATATTTTAACTCTTAAAAATGTATATAAAAAAGACTACATTTATCTATAAAACATGATGCTAATTTCTATTAAATATATATAATTTGGTTTAAAATACACGATCAACTTAATTTATCACATAAAACACATATTATGAAACTTAAAATTATTATAGGTTAATTCGGTGAACATTTCAGGTCAACTTGAACACGATCTGTCTAACTAATATTGTTATTTTTTATTTCAGGCACCTTGGAGATCCAACATATCTGTCATGGAACCGAAACCCAGGTGGTCACTGATGTGTGATTGAGCAATTATGAAGTGAATCAAAGGGGATCCTTTTGATCTTGTATGTATCTGGTCTTCCTTATATGCTGTGTAGATTTTTGTTATATTATTTATTCGTTGTTTAATATTAATCTCTCGAGATAAGACATCTTTTGTATCGTATATCGCGTAATGACTGTTACGGTTACACTTTTCTTTTATGAACATGTTATGCCCTTGAAAAAGCATGTACTAATATTATTGAGTATGCAACAATACAATAATCTTTTCTTCTCATAACATCAATTGCATTTATTTGATATTCATAGTAACAGAGTATATGCATATACAAAATCCCGATTCTTTTTTATGATAAAATATGAACATATTCTGTTTATATTTCAACTAGTTACTCACAAAAACTTGTCACTAGTCATGTAAAATAGCCCCCAATTAGAAGTAGAGGTAATGGCACCCATCATAACCTGTTAGCAGAAATCAAGAAATTATTAAAAAAAAAAAATGTCAAAATCGAGCGATGGGTTGTGATTTTATAGGCTTACTTGGGTCAACGGTGACCAGCATGGCGGAACCACCAAACTCGCAAGTGCCGCCACCCACTTTGGTTCTTTGCCAGTAGCTATTGAATGCATAAGAAGCGTGTGCAAACAACGTGTCGGGCTGAAAACAGTCTCCGTTTGGTTGGAGTGATTCACAATCGGCCCCGGAACCACACGCGTAGTTCATGGCTTCTTGAATGATCGGGTCGGGGACAGACGGTTTAGCCACACACCAGAGTGCAGACTCTTGTTCGGTGTGAGGGGGTGGTGGTCCATTTGGTGGAGGGTACACAACTGGTGGCTCGAAAAGTGGTGGTGTGGGAATGAACCCTGTGGGTGAAGGATACGAGAACGTCGGTGGGCTTGGTTCATAACCGTAAGGCGGGCTTAGACCGGTGCCGGGTTGATACGTGGCAGGCGAACCAGGGTTAGGAGTAACGGGTGCTGTGTTAGGAGTCCCGTAAGGCGGGCTTAGACCGGTGCCAGGTTGATAGGTGGCAGGCGAACCAGGGTTTGTAGTGACGGGTGGTGTGTTAGGAGTCCCGTAAGACAATGGTGGCGTGTATGGAGTACCATATGAAGACGGTGGTGTGGGGTACGTGGGGTAGGATGATGATGCGGGTGATGTCGGGTAGGAGGATGATGATGATGCAGGTGATGTCGGGTAGGAGGATGATGATGATGCGGGTGATGTCGGGCATGAGGAAGATGATGATGCGGGTGATGTTGGGTAGGATGAGGAAGAAGGTATAGGCGGTGATGGGGAATACGATCCAAAAGTGGTTGGTGACGATCCTGATCCTGCTCCCGATACTGGTACTGGTACTGGTACTGATGGCGGTAGAGTGGTGGTGGAAGGTGGAGAACTGCCAGGGGGATTAGAACAATAAGCCTCGGGTAAAGCAGGAGGCAGATAGAGGTCATCTTCAAGGCGATTCACAACATGATATCTCTGTGACGAAGTCAACTTCAAAGTCAACGCTCCACGTAAACTTACATCTGCGCATAATCCATACACATTATCAATCAACTATCGATACAAATCAGTTAAAGAGTATAATAGTAACCAAAACACATGCATGATGGTGAGGCGAAGGCATGATAATAAGAAATGATGAATGCATAAAGAAACCCTAGTAAACGGTAGTTCATCTTCTTTAGTGTCATCTGCATATACTTGCATATCATATAATCGCGTGTATATATATAGACGTGTGCACGCGTATGTGTTTAAAGCAGAAACAAGGCGGGATGCGAGTATGTGTGGTTTGTGAAGACTGGGGTTTATGGATACTTAGGATATGGTGGTGGGAGATTGGTGTATCAGAGATTCTTGGCTTAAGAATAGATAAAAGTAGCATGAAAAAAATAAATGGAAAGAATGTTATTTTGCTTGCTTTCTACTCAAAGGTATGATATAGTATGGAACTAGTATGTCACCACCACCTACACATGAAGTGATCTGATTTTATGATGTTGATTAATCTTCTTGTAATGTGTAAAAGATAATTTTTGACAAGAAACTGAAAGTAAGTCAAATCGGGATATATTAGATTTTTATCTGGTTAAATAATTTAAATTCAACAGATTTGTTAAGATACAGAACAAGTTGAAAGTTGTTCAAAGCATGTATTCCAAAAGTTTTGCACCCTCCAAATCACATAATTTAAAATGTAGATTATTATTTTATAGTATTTAAATAATATTTAATACATTAACTATTTACTAAATTTTTTTAAAAAATATAAAGTATTGAGTAATAAATTAGTTGTCGTGGGTGGGGGTTGGGCCTAAAAGTAATGGTAGAAGGGAAGTCTTAGACCATCCCCATTCCTAACTTCTTTCTAACATTTTTCTTGGGTTGGGATGCCACCTGAAATTAAAAAGGGATAAAATTAACATCTTTTAAGTATATTTAGAATTGTAAGTTTTATCCTTTGTGTTTAAAAAGTCTTCATTTCATTTATGTTAAATTTTTTTAAATTGACCAAAATGCCTAAATCATAAAGGATGAATACTGTAACTTTTTTAAACTTAAAGAATGTTTTCTGTAATTTTGTTAAAAGATGTTAATATTCATATTATTGTTATTATTTTGTTAATGCTAATTAATGGCATATAATTAAAAAACAAGTTATTTCAATTTTTTTTAGTTTTTACGTAAATATAATTTTCTTCAAACTTAAAAAAAAAGTTTTCCTTAACTTTTTAAGTCGGTTGGTTGGTTTTAAAATATTTCAAACCGTAGTGAACGGTTGGTTTGCGGTTTTTCCCTAAAACCGGTCTTTAAAAAACGATCTGGTCTGTAGTGTATATTATATTTTTGTCAGTTTTAATTATATATATTATACATTCTGCATTCAACATTCATATAGATGTACATTATGAAATGGCTAAGTATATGGATGAATACATTGCAAAATGGACTAACTGAAGTGCAAAATGAGCCAAGTATTTGTTGGTACGTGAAATTTGTTTATCGAGTAATTGATTATGCTCCTGTTGAACTTTGAAATTGTTGCCTATAATACAATTTTACTTTAAAGGAACACATCAAAACTAAATATAAATGGGAATAAGAGTTTACATTGAAGATTATTAGAAAAACCGTGAAAGTAAACCGGAACTAAACCGTTACCAACGGTTTGGTTTGGTATGGTTCGGTTCGTAATTTCAATGGTTTGGTTTTGGTTTTTGATAATCAAAAACCGTTACTAATGATTTGGTTTACGGTTTTATTTGACCAAAAAACAGTTAAAACCATGGATGTTTTATGAGAGAACCACTTTTTATTTGAGAATAAAAAAACCATACTTAAGTGAACTTCAAACATTTCTCATTTCTTCATACGTTATTACTTTTTAAAACGGTTTGCACCATTACATCACAAATTTTATTGTCTTTTAAACGAGTATAATGAAGCCATATAAAAAAATAAAAAAAATATCACGTCCTAAGTTGTAGTATACTGCATATATGTAGTATACTTGTACTATAATTTTTTTTAACGACTACTTGTAATATACATACCTCTACATAAAAAAAGCTTATAAGAAATGTGTAAGGTAACTCAAAGTACTAGAATATATGAATTGTCGTCATACTACAATAATGTTACACATATGCAGTATAGATAAAAAAATAAAAAATAAATAAAATTATGAATAAATCTTTTCTTAAAACGCAAATATAAATTTAAAGAAGTATAATTTGTAAATTATCATTATACTGCATATATGTAGTATTATTTTTTTTTTAAATTATCATCATACTTCATATATGTAGTATTAAAATTTTATGACACAATTTTTTTTCCTTTTTAGTATGACTTCATCGTACTCATTTATAAGAGCAGAAAATTTGTGATTCAGTGTGCAATTCGTTTTAGAAAATAATAACGTGTTAAGAAATGAGAAATATTTGAATTTCATTAAGTTTTGTTTTTTTTTTCTTAAATAAGAAAATGATTCTCTCATAAATCTTGATTCTTCAACATGCATGATAATGATCATATCATTATTTAAAGGACTTTTATTTTATGGACTCGTAATATGTTGGTCTATTTAATTATGAATTAACTTTGAGAAAATACATCTTACATTCGTAACATCAAAGATATGCTTTCAAGAACTTTTAAGACGTTTATTAAATGGACAATGCTTGATAATGATCATATCATTATTTTAAAGGACTTGTAATATGTTGGACTACTTATGAATTAACTTTTTTGTGCACATGCCATCCTTCGTTCTTTCTTATCTCGTAGGTCATGATATACCTTTTTAATACCACTTTTATCTTTTCTTACGTCATCAGTGATCTCTACTTTACATGGTAGTGTTATTTACAATTACTCAAGTCTCATAAAATGGCTTTAAGATCTTTAGGGGGATGGTATGATAATCGGGCTCACGAGCGGGTTCTTGCAGGCCAGCGGGCTACACCGTTGCATAGGCGTTGGTTCCCTCTCATTGATTGGCTGACGGTTCAAAACCCGAGCTCCAAACGGTTGTTGTGCGTGTATATGTGAGGCGAGTGTGTGGGGTTGTTGGTTAGAGAATGTCTCATTGCATAGGCTTAAGGTTGAAGAGAGTTTAATAGTGTAAAAGTGATATTAAATGAGATGACAAAAATCTGATTAAGAAGGTTGAAGGTTTTTATACCTCCCACCCTTATACTTTATTTTGATGCAATCTTACGTAACTTTTACCATCAATATATAATGCATCATTTTTCACGTATAAATAAGTAGATTATTAAATGTCAAATCAAATGGTATCTGATGTAGTGGTAGGGTGGGGTGAGATATTTGAATTCAATCCGAATAACTTCGTTTATTTGGGTTGTTTGAGTTGCTTTGATACAAAAATATGTTTTTTTTGGTTTGTTCGACCTATTCGGATAGATTCAAATCGGATAATATGAATCAAGTTTCGGATCGGAACGGATTTCGGATAGAGCCAAAAAAATTCAAATTCGAACAGCTCGATCCAAATAAACCGAATAACTCGTTATCTAACTCGATGAACACCCCTAAATATAAACATGTGGTCTCAATGACCCGACATGAAAGACCACACCCAACGCTGAATGTTGCATAATTACTTGATACAAATAACTAAATAAGATGTAAAAAAACACTATCTATAAGTTGTTATTGTATAGATTGTAACCGTATGTCACTGTCTCATGAAGACCTAAACAATGTTTCCAAGAGCATTTAGAGTCCATCTTCATTTGTACTTTTCAATTAAATAATATTTTTTTAATAATTTTATCATTATCTTATTCTCTTTCTCTCTCTTTCACACTCACAAACTTGATGGGGAGAGAGAGTTTACTTTCATCCGGTTCCCGCTTATTTAGATGTACGGTCTTATACAGATCGAGGAATCAACATTGACTACATCGTTCGATTCCTGGTGTCTAGCACACGAGATCTTCTGGTGTTAAAAAATATATATATATCTACTTAGTGCGATTTAATCTCACCGAATTCCTTCTAAAGTAAATCAAAACTCACAAGTGTTAACTTCATGTCCGGTATATACCTAACATAAACAAACCCTCCCAATTATAAACCTCCAATAATTGGTCCTTTGAAACGGTTAAAAGTTTTAAATAACTTGTGGTCGGGTAAAACACTTAACAACTCCATGTTCATCGCCACTAATTACGCCCATATTCTCCGGTTACATACATGGCATATCGCCATGTGGCCCATGTTTAAACCTCCATCGACATCCTTCAGATTGGATTAACCTGCTCAATCTTTAATTAATACATCCTCAATTACCATTAATAAATAACAATATCTTCTCTGTCATCTGCCGTTACTTCAGCAGTCGCCGACCCTTTTCACTTTCCCATTTTGCATCATCCATTAATACATACATTAATTAATGCTTGCACACATCTCTACAACTTAAAAAAAACCCAATCTATCTCTCTATTTTAACTTCCAAAATAATATTTACCGGAGAAAAGAAGTAATCCCGCTTTCCGGTGGTAAGTGTTTTGATCGCTTTTATTGAGTTGTTTATTTGGATTTTGATGAATTTGAAGTATGAATGTTGGGTTTTGTGATGTTTGTATCATGTAGGCTGGCTTGAGTTTTGGGTTTATGAATATAATTATCGATACAATTTGTATTTTCGAATTCTGTTGTAGTGAATCTATGTGGGTTTTGTCAAATTTATCACGAGATTGGCTATTTTTATGATTTATTGAACGCAATCTAATCATATAGTTTTAGAATCTGATTGTTTATTTTCATCCTTAATCCTAGTGATATCGTTTCCGTAATATTTTTTGTTTCAATTATTGAATCAGTAACCTATGAGATTTTATTGTTTCATGTGGTTATTCTAATCAGATTCAGAACTGATGTTGATTTCAAAAACATTCAGTGAGATCCATTCTTTATTAACTATGAATTTAGATGATGTTTTGACCGATTTTTTGAATTATTACAAGCTTATATATTTTTTAAACATATTTTTTATGAAATCTGATTTATTTTTGGTTCAGTTTATGACTGCAGGTTGACTTGAGATGCATATGCTTGATGAGATGCGATTTAATGACCAAATGAATGTTTTTTGTGCTCAAAATGCACAAGTACAAATGGGTTTATTTTCAACCGATACCCCAACGGTTATGAACGATGATGATGATTTCTCTGATGAAGAAATAGACATCAATGAACTTGAAAGAAGAATGTGGAGAGATAAAATGAAACTCAAAAGGCTCAAAGAATCATCATCATCATCTAATGCGAAATCAATTAAATCCAAACAACAACAGCAATCTGAAGATCAAGCAAGAAGAAAGAAGATGTCACGCGCACAAGATGGAATATTAAAATACATGTTGAAAATGATGGAAGTTTGTAAAGCACAAGGGTTCGTTTACGGGATCATACCCGAAAACGGGAAACCCGTTGGCGGTGCATCTGATAATCTCCGGTTATGGTGGAAAGATAAAGTTAGGTTCGACCGTAACGGGCCAGCGGCTATAGCCAGGTTCAAAGCAGTTAACCTCGTCACCGGTGAAAACGAGTCAACGCATGCAATTGGGCCCACACCGCAAACTTTACAAGAGCTTCAAGACACAACTTTAGGGTCATTATTGTCCGCTCTTATGCAACATTGTGACCCGCCACAACGGCGGTTTCCTTTAGAAAAAGGGGTCCCGCCACCCTGGTGGCCCACTGGGAATGAGGACTGGTGGGCCCAATTGGGGTTACAGGATCAAGCGGGACCCCCGCCTTATAAGAAGCCACATGATTTGAAAAAGGCGTGGAAAGTTGGTGTTTTGACCGCGGTTATTAAGCATATGTTTCCGGATATCGCGAAGATTAGGAAACTTGTTAGACAATCTAAGTGTTTACAAGATAAGATGACGGCTAAAGAAAGTACAACATGGCTAGCCGTGGTTAACCGTGAAGAGTCGTTGGCTAGAGAACTTTACCCTGAGCTATGCACCCCGGTTATGTCATCGGGTTGGAGTGGTTCGTTTGCGGTTAATGATGATGCTGGTGAGTATGATGTTGAGGTTGGTCAACATGAACCCGAACCCAGTTTTGACTGTCAAGATATTAAACCTAACCGTCTTGGGTTATTGACAGATAGAAAGAGAAAATGTTCCGAGTCAATCAACGCCGTTGACTTTAAGATTTACACTTGTGAATTCCCAAAATGCCCTTATAATCAACCCTGTCACGCGTTTGTTGATCGGCTGTCGAGAGATAATCATCAAATGAACTGCATTTATCAAAATCGAACCCACGGTTCATCGGTTCAGTTTGTTGGGGTCCCTTTAAATTCGTTTGATCCAACGGTTGTTGGGGTCCCTCAAGATGGACAGAAGATGATTGATGATCTTATGTCGTTTTATGACAATAATATTCAAGAAAACAACACGAAGCACGACCCAAGACACTTTGCTGGTTCAAATGATGTTTTTCTTGAACAATCAAGTTTTCAGTTTGAAGAAAACAACTTTTTACAACATGGATTTGAAGCTAACATAACGCGATCGCAACAAGCTAATCATATCAATAACGCTGTTCACCAAGATTGTTTCAAAATGATGTTTGGATCGCCTTTTGGTGTGGATTACACACATACAAAGCAGGATGGATCAATCTGGTTCTAATTAGAACAATCAACGGATGAATCCGTAATTGTTTAAAGATAATTGTGTTAGCTAGATGCATAATATATGTATGTATAATAAACAAGTAATTGATTCCCATTTTGGATATTAGACGTAAGGAAGTAGAAGTCTTGTGATGTTATAAATACAAAAATTAAAATTAAAATTAAAATAGTAGAACTATATTCCTTTGATTTTGAGAAACGGTTTTTTATGTGTAAAACTAGTTTTTCAAGTAAACTAGTGTTGAAAGCATGGTTCTTCGAACGAGTGAAATCATTAGAAAAATTCATCGACACGAATATGATAAATTGTTAATGAAACGAATGTCACGCTCGAAACAAGATTAATCACTAATGGAAGTATATAAATGTACTAAATTGTACTCAATCACGGTCTTGAAGATGCACTCGAACACGGTGAAGGATATTGATGTCAATAACTTTTACGTAGATGTAAAAGCTACTCTAACGAAAAGATATCATGTTGCGTATTCTACTATATATGTTATCACATATAAAATTTCACTGACTACATTGCTAAAGCATATAGAAATACTTATATATAAAATCTAACAAAACATTCAAAAATATGTCACTAGACGGTTAAGAAAGGTTTATGATATCTAATTTCAAGGGAAAAAAATGACAACAGAAATTAATTCGAATGACACTTTTTGCGTGACTAATTCGATCTCATTATAGATTTTAGAGAATGAAAATCGGAGCTATTAGTGATACACAAGTGCAAACAACAAAAATAAAAAATAAACACCCAAATAGAGTAAAATAATTTTTTAACATGTTAAATACTTAAATGACAATTGGTGTTTACCAATTGAAAAACCGCAAACCCAAATAGAGTTCAGTCTCCCCAAGCATCATCTTTAAGATTCTGTCTGGATATTATTCGTTGTCTTCGTGCTTCTTCTTGTTCTTTAAGTTCTTTCTGCCCAAAACTTGTGGAACCCAATTTCACTCCCATCCCATGAGCAATTAACCGTTGTGCGGTTCTCGCTGATGTTTTTGGTCTTTGTCGAGGTGGTTCTAAATCTGTCAACAAACCGTTGATACAAGGCAAATTGGATATTAATAAAGGAAAATATGTAACAAACTTTAAACTTTGTTTCAATTATGTTACTCATTTTTTCAATTAGGTCACTCTACGTTGAAGAGGTGTTCTAAACTTATACAGTTTACCTACAACATTATAAATTAATTTTTTTATTCACATAGTCAACTACCGGTGCCAACTAAGGAAATTGTTACCAACAGTCGGGCCAACTAAGTAAATTGTTACCAACAGTCGGAGCTTTTATATATTTAACTATGACAGTCCCCAAATAACAAAACCTAACTTTGTTAGCATTTTGTTGATGTGACATTATAATGCCACGTAAGAAGATCTTGTCATGTCAATGCCACGTCAGCAATATGCTAACGGGGTTAGGTTTTGTTAACTGGGGAGTGTCATAATTAAATAATATAAAAGTTGAGGCTGTTGGTAACAATTTTCTTAGTTGGGATTATTACAGACCAATAATTTAAAGTTAGATTATTACAGGCCAATACGTTAAAGTTGGGACTAATAAAATCCAATTTGTTTTGATATAATTATCTATTCAACCACTTTGAGCCACTAAACTTGACATTAATTTTAGTAATCCAAACTATTACTCATTAGCAATAATAATCCATACTAGCAGTTTGACTAATGACTCCTAAAAAATCTATACACAAAAGTGAAATTTTACTGAGATTGTTGTTGACAACAAAAGTGAAAGTTGAGGGTATCATAGTTCAAAATGTTGTTATGGATTATTATCAGCCAATGAGTTATAGTTTGGATTTATTAAAATCCAATTCTAACTAAAAGAAAAAAATATTACCTCTTTCTGGAATGGAGCTTAGGAGTGCATCGCTTTCACCAAGAACACGAACCGTAAACGGACATTTAATTGAATTACAAGCCTCAAGAGCTGCAGAACAGAGTTGGAATACCGTCAATAACAAGCAATATCATGAATCTAGATCATGGATTCACATATCATATACATGATTATTTAAAGTTAAAACAAAAAAATGAAAAAATAAAAAAATAATAACAGATAATGTTTTGGAAATAAAGTTACCAATTGCTGGTGTTCTAAACACTGCGAGTGCAGTTGTATCGTTAACCCAACGTATCACTACATCGTGGTAGTTAAACTTCTCCAACATATTCTCCAACGCGCTTGTAGTCATACTTGGTTGGAAATCTTCCAGAACAAGAACATGGCGTGTACCGTATTTTACTGTATCACAAAAAATAAATAATAATCATAATCATAATCATAATATGTTGCTTGCAATGTGTTACATTTACAGTAGTAGCTGATACCATTGATTATTATTTATCAAGTTAACCAGTTTTAGTTTCCAACATTTTTCATTTATGTATAAACATGGGATTTAGAGTAACTTTCATAACATATAAGAAATAAAACCTAAACTATATCAATAAGATGCCATGAACAATGAGGATAAACCATTTCATATCATTATTAAAGTCTACAAGTCTATACTAGATTGTTTAATTGTTCATTCTTCATATCTCTAAAATCAATTCCCATAAAATCTTTAAAAAAATAAAGACCAATTGATGTAGGCAATAAGATAGTATGATTACATTTTAAATAAATAAAGAACCTACAATCTCTTGTCTGTTGATGTTCTTCAGAAGCAGGAGACGCGTCTTGATTTACTAAATTATCCTCGGTGGGCCCACCAGGATGTTGATCACTATAAAGTCCATTCTTTTGGTATGAAAATGTACCTCTACCACGCCTTACAGGCGGTTTAACTTGTTTATCTTCAACTGTCAGTGTGGATACATCTGGTAAGCATTGTGATGACATCAAGTCATCTGGAGCGCGATCTGCAACAGCTTCCCAGTCTGCTAATTATCAAAATATTAATCAAATCATAGAAATAATAATTTTCTGATATAAGTTTAAAAAAATGTAATACCAAGGTATACCATCTTCAAAATTGTCATCACAAGAAGCCTCGTTATTTGGACGCGTTTCTTCCTTTCCCTCCATATTTGTTGATTTGCTGAAAAATAGATAGTCTTATTAATAAGAAAATTAACAATGGATTTTTAAGCCAAATGGATTTTAATAAGAAAAATATTGTTTATTAATAATACAGACAGACATTCTGGTGGTTAAGTTCTAAAATAATAATGCAGACCTTGAGGTAAGTTCATTGTTTTAAATTTAAACTGCTTGCTTTCTAAACAATTTTAACTTTCAACTTTGAATTTGAGGATCTCATACATCAATTACATTTTCAAGTATATATGCAGTTTTTTCACAGATGAAACAAAACACTCCAGTAAAGATATACCAATTTTCAAGTATCCTAAACTTGCTACTTGCTAGTGATTAGGAAAATTTGTGTTTAATCATGAGCCAAAACATCACTAACGTCAAAATATATTCCCCCAACAAATTCGGATTTGAATACAAACCAAAATAGACCAAATGGAGTAACATATTAGTATATTACATATCTTGTTAAACGCAAACGTTTCAATTAATTTACCTGTTTACGATGTTCAACTGAACACTTAAATTTGAATTATTCTCTGGTAAATCGGAATCAACATCACTCAAACAATAAGGAACCCTTGATTTACCAGTCTATCAACACGTGATTCATCTAATCGAATTAATATTATGTGTGTGAGAGAGAGAGAGACTGACCTGGAGCTCGAAACCGTGGGAAAAAGACAGTGACAGAAGAAAGCTCTGCAATATTGCCTCTGTACTTCAATGGAGTATTTTTTTTTTCTCCTTCAAATCCTTCTTCGTTTTGGGAAAATCACTCTTTTTGCTTTGTTTTCGATCCAAACACGCAAACACGATCTTTTAATATTTTCTTTTTTATTTTTGGGCTTTTAAAGAAAGAAATAACATTTGGGCCAATGTTTTTTGGTCTTTTGGGCTGATTTATTGTTAACATGCTTCACACGATTACACAAACAAATGTCATCAATGGGTAAAAGACTTTTTCAACTATCGTATTAAAGCATTTAGCCATTTACTTGTTTATGACATGTTTTTTTTAACGAACTGTGTCATAAATCTTCAACCCTATTAATTCTTTTTATATGTATTTTTTTTTTTTAGTTTTTCTATAAGCTTTATTTTTTCACGAACTGTGTCATAAATCTTCAACCCTATTAATTCTTTTATATATATTTTAGTTTTTCTATAAGCTTTATAATATTAAGCACATTACGAGTTAACTCTTAGTTTGAAACGAAGATGAACGCGACCTAGTTAAGTGATTATGCTTAAAGTATTCTTGTGGTCCGTGTCTCTAATGGACAATCTTTGTAGATTTAGTAAGTTACAGATAAACATCAACTAACCAGTCTATGAGGAGAGTTCGTTGAATCGTTGCGTGATAAAGTGATATTGGTAAAGCTAACATCAATAAAGAGGGGATAGTCAGCATGTTCAGGACCTTCAACTACGAAAAAAATGTTCTAATGCTGCCAAGTGAAGAACCGTGCAGTATCGGGCCAAGCTCTCTCTCGCATGATATTCACGTTTCCTCCAATATGATCGGGAGCAACTTGCAACATTTTATGGTGCTATTAAGGGTGATTATTTCTTGGTTTAGTTTTTGGTGTTTTTAGAAGTGTTTGTGTTGGTGTTTCTTTTTGTTGTGTACCGAGCATCTTGTTGAAACATGAAAGTAATTGAAAAATGAGTTTTCACCAAATTGTAAAAATAAGTTTTTGTCAACTTTGAACGTGAATAACTATGTGTTATTCCAATTAATATAGTTTGTCTATTAATGGTATGGGTTCTATGTTGTAAGAACTTTACAACGAACCAACTCACGTCCAAAACACAGATAAGGGTGCCCTTCAACCTCTTACAATAATATAATGTCAAGTCACTTTTACTCTCTCTCAAACCTCTCAACCCTCAGCCCATGTAATGAGACCCTCTCAACTCTCACCCTCACACATGCTCTCCTCACACACACCCCCCCACCCACACACTCACTCTTTGGTTGCTAGACTATATGAAACTGACTGGGAAGCTTCAACCCAAAGATATGCAGGCACAAGGCACAAATCTGTTGAAAGCCGACGTGAAATCCATGATGAAGTCAATGTCTATACCGTCCCATTTAAAGATGAATGTGATATCGAAGCTCAAATGTGTGTTTGAACCTAGTAAGTTGTTGATGCAGTAGATGATAAACTACTAATGCAATGAGTTGTCGAACGGCAAGGGAGCTGTCGAATAGCTCCATTAATTAGCTGATATTGAAAATCGATAACGTTTTAAGAAATAAAGTGCATTGAAGACGTTCAAATGCACTTTATTGAGATGTTTCAACTCATTTTTTACTATAAATTGAGGTGAGTCTTAGTTTGAAAACACACTTGCAACCCCAACTTTCTACAAACTCTCTCTACATCTTCTCATATTATTCAAGATTCTTCGGGTCTTAGGCTATCCCCAGCAGTACACAATGCTTTGGCTGTTGTACACTTGTACCCCCGAAGACAAACGGGTTCTCTTGAGAGATCCAAAATTTGATTTAAGAGACCCGTGTTAAATATGAATCCTCAACCACAAACTTATTATCTTTATCTACTTATTCGTGTTCTTGTATTTTGTTTATTCAAAGTTGTACCACATATTGTACTTTAATATTTAATTTTCCTTTACAATTTACATGTATTGCAAGTGTAATATGAAAGTGTTTTTAATTTCTAATTTATACATACGGCTCCTACATTTGCTATTCATTTGCTAGTTTTCTTTAGTGGAATAGTAAGTTTCTTTTGCCATAACAAAAATCAAATTTGTGAGGATACAAACTTGGTTTTGGATGAAGTCGGGAATGTGGATCCGAATCAACGACAAGCATAAACTCGTTGCACCATATTCCATACGTTTAGATACGATATGGATGAATCTAGTCCAAGTTGTACTGATTTATTCTGTTTTTATGCCATTTTTATGATGATGGTCCTCTTTTCTTTATGCAATGTCTTTTAACCTTGGTACACATATCTTATTCTCAATTCGGTATCTTTTAATTCCGATTTTAACATACTTGATTTAGAAACATTTATTCATATTCAGTTTTGTGTCTTTAGTGGAAGAAAAAGTGTTGTGTTAGAAATAACTTGTTACATGGCTACTAATCATTGAATTACTTTACCAGCATGACATAACAGTGACTAACAATTACTTGATGGTAGTAATTGACGGACAATTAAGATTTCCCATTAGATATATTTAATATAGAGAACTCATGAGTCATATAGTTATAATTGATGTTTATTATGTCATACAAATTATATGTTATGACATATTTTTTTAACAACTGAAATACATGACTACCGACCTCACTATAATGTACAGGTTAGCCTTCCACCCTCGATAAGTAAGAATTATGACATAATTACTAAGCATCTTCAACCTCTTGAAGAACATCAATAATTCACTCCATGAAAACACCCTCTAATCAGGATATCATAATGAGAATCATGGCAGGATCATCCTCAATCACTAAGCTCTCGATCCCTACAACTAAGTTCTGAAATTTTATGTCTGATTTCTCTTAGTGGATTGAAGCTTATATAGTTGATGTTGGGTTTAATTCCCGAGTATGGGCTTATCACAAGTGGTGATAAGGTCCGGCCCATGTAACTTTAATAACAAGCGAGTTTTAGGGTTTAAGGGTTTTAGATAACTTGTTGACCAAGTCGGGTCTTCCTTATAAATACATAACCGAGTCTAGGGTTATAGGTATGATGATGGATTATTGTAATTGAGTTTTTGAGTTAGTTTTCTTAATTGCTTAAGTGAGTTCATCTATATCTCATATGTTCTTAATTATCGATCTTGTGCCTTTAGTTGAATCGAAACCGATATGCTCATGATGTTGTTCATAATCATACGATATGGATGTCAATCTAATCCAAGTTGTATTCGTTTATCCCATTTTTATGTCCTTTCAATGATGATGGTCCCCTTTTCTTTTTGCAATGCCTTTTAACCTTGTACACATATCTTATTCTCAATTCGGTTTCTTTTAATTCCCAATTTAACACACTTGATTTAAAAACATTTATTCATATTCAACTTTGTCGTCTTTAGTGGAAGCAACAGTTTTCCGTTCAAATCCACCCTGTTTAGCTTATTCCTTTGGTGCTATACACTTAACATGTTATACTATCGTTAAAATGGTATGTTGTGTAAATTTTATTCTTATTTGTTTTTATCGATCAAATCATTCATAGTCAAACATATTACAAAATGAAGATTAATTATACTAAAAAAAACAATCTCCCAATACTACTAAACAAGTAACTATGAGACATGTCATCTTTGTAAAGTACTCATATCATAATTGTCACATTTCGTCACCATATTCATTCTTTGACTTTCCAATTATATATTATATCTTTTAACTTTCTGTTAGAATTATTAATAACATGTTTGACAAATCAGAATAGTTTACACAACATATTTATATTAAATAATTATCACTTAACTTTCTTATGTTTAAAATGGTTTTTTAGCAATTAGTAATTATAAAACTCTAAATATGACAATCATATCATTTATTATATTTTAAATGATTATTTTATGGTGTTTGGTAGGAAAGAAAGACAACATAATGAAATACAATTCATGGAGGTGGTTGGATGGGTCAATGTTTGAGACATGAGTCATGAATCAAGACATAAAGAAGGTCACACGCAGGGTAATGGGTTGGGTCACAATTTTGGATAAAACATATTTGTTATATTTTTTATCAAGAAAATCATTAGAAGGAAAATATTATCATTTTTATGAAATTGTATGTTCTACCTTCCGAAACGATTTATCAAACATGCTTTTTTCGTTACGTTGTACTGTTTCACTCAATTATACTCTACATTCATCATTCCTATACAATATTGTCAAGACTGGGTGTAATGGGTGGTGAAAAGGAGTGAGTGGCGGCACGTCACCTCGGTCACTCCCCAAAAACACCACATCGGCCCACGTGACTAGGGACGTAAGAGGGGGTGGCATGAGTGGGGTCGCGGGGTGATGGGCCAAAATGTTTTTTTATAATCATCAACCTACGTTTTACTCGTTACTTTTAGTTTCACTTATCTATTACACCATATTATTGCCTCACAACACTTAGTTTGAGCGACACCTTTGTGGCAACTCTATCACTATCATCCACCCATTACATAATACATACAGTAAAACCTCTATAAATTAATAATGTTGGGACCGTGATATTTTATTAATTTAGCGAGATATTATTATATCGATAAATTAATAAATTA
>WOUH02000003.1:3258313-3274139 GCA_009936405.2 Stevia rebaudiana | reverse complement strand
CTCAAACTGAAATTCTGATTACACTCCAATGAACCTAAATTTAGAGTGGAATACAATGATAATATAAAACTCATATAGTCATCGTGTTACAAATGGCGTATTGCCGGAATATGTATAGTCAAAAGACGGAAAGTCACCGGTCAACTGCCGGAAAACGGCCAGTTGTTACAGTGGGATATTACAATCCACCCCCCTTACGGAGCCCAGCGTCCTCACTGGCACACCAGTCCGACCCCTGTCTCTGATACCATTTGTAACAGTCTGGGTCGGCCGCATCAAGATATTGTCCACTCTGGCAGGGACATACCACCATCGCTTTCACGGTTTTGTTTTCACCCAACGAGTTGTTCGCCCAGGCAAAACGCGTCTTGATAGGGAAGGTATCCACCTCCTTATAAAGAAGGTTTAGTTCTCATCCTCTGCCGATGTGGGATATTACACTAACGATACCCAATTTTAACTCGAATTTCGTGATTTACAAACTTTAGGTTCAAACTCACATTCTACAACTTAATAATGGTGATTAAGAAACAAGGATGCCCCTTCAACTAAAATATTTTTATAAATTTTAGCTTCCATTCATATACTTATTTGAAATATTTAAACAAGTTTTAAACATATTATGAAATACCTCGTTCAACTTTGTTATTTTATAAAAATCAGGAGGGCCAATAATTTTTAAGGAAAAAAATAAGGCTATGGACTCGATAAGTATAAGATTTTCGGGTGAAAAACACATAAATTTACAATTTTAAGCAGAAAAACGGTGAGGCCATGACACCCTTAGGCTCCCACAAAAGCTTTGGCCTTGTTCATACAGCTACTGAAACTCGAAGCTATCACAAATCAATCATTAACAATGGTGGTTACATTGCAGCACATATGTGATAATGTTCTATCATATATGTCTTAATTCCTGAAATGGATTTGAATTATGGTTTAAGACCAAGTGATGAAAATACCTTTTTGTGCTCCAAGATTTACCATGTGTTTAAAATTTATTAAAGTGTTTACTGAGTAGTGATGTTCTAGACGTTGGATATCAGTTAAAATATCCCATTAAGAACTCATATGTTGTAATTGAGGTTAATCTAGTTAATGAAAAGCCTATTCAGGTTAATTAGAAGCATGATGAGGTTAATCATGTAAAGAAAGCCTGATCACGTTGATCAAGCTTAGGTTGATCAGGTTAACCTGCATGGTTGATACCAAAGGGTTTAGGAAGGGTATATGATTGGTCTTTTATTCAAACTTTAAACATGCACACACTGATGATTTTGCTTCTCATGTGCGTCTCACGTGATACGGTTCAATAAAAGTAAATGGACGATGTGAGCCTTGGGAGCCAAAACTGTTAGACTTATGTTAGGAGTTCAGTCGTCAATAGATTCCTAACTTGTTGAGTTTGAAAGAGTTAAGCGACATAAATCTAATGAACCACATTAGTATTTTACTTTTATCATCAAAAACTTGTTTCATCTTATTCTCTAAAACAACTTGTTTATGTTTTATTATTTCTATAAAAAACTATATATACCATAGAGTATTTGAGTTAAACAATTTTTTATTTTTAATACGAGTATAAAATTGCTATAGTTGTAATGCTATTTTTTAACAAGCACATAACACTCTATGATAGGACGATACTGTAATCTTATTTACACAATATTCTCATCATTTTAATTAAACACATGTTGCTTGAATATAAAACTTATATGATGATGTTTTTATCTTTAAAAAAATAAACTGTTACTGATTTTATATATTGTTGTTATTTACTCAGATCTCAACATCGTAACTCAATTTTTTTAAAAATTATTAAATCAGAGCACTTTCCTACCATTACGTTGGCCTTAACTAGTTGACTAATTACTTTTCAAACAAGATTAGGATTGACTAAATCCAATTAAGGGTGCTAGCTGCTATATAGTATATACATACCAAAGAAATACACCTCCACACCACCTGCCACCATATGGGTTCATACTTGGAGATTCAACCAATCATGGCAGACTCCGGCCACCAAAACCAGAAATCTCCACCACTCTCACCACCATCGAAGCTCAACAACCACCACCATGACCGCGTTAAATTCCTCCTTCAAACTCCAAAAGTGGTGATCATCTTTGCCATAGTGGCGCTTTCGAGCTTGATTTTGTATCACTTTTCTCCTTCCGTACCTTCTGGGGTTCTCTATAATCCGTTTGCCACCATCAAGCAAAGGCCTATATCAGTAAGTATCATAAAACCATTAGGCTTTTAATTACTCTTAATTTCTAGTTTGATCAAGTGAAATTAATTAATCTGGATTATACAAAGCAATTTTAATTTTTTTCTTTTACCGGTTAGTAAAATTGAATCTACAAATTAAGTGAAGTCAAATTTAAATTTCGATAACTACTAGCTAAAACTATAAATAACACTATCACACCCATAGTGGGAGATCGAGGGATAAAGTGGCTTGGGTGGGTAATTGTCACCGATAAACCCACAAGTGTGAGCCCTATCTCACTCACATACATACAAAAAATATATATATATACATGTTATATAGTTAAGTGTAAGAAACAACTTCAAAGTTCAGAGATGGAAAAGATGAAATTGTAGAATCTAATGTGGTAGTGTGGGAAGACCGAGAGACAGAGGGTACGACTCGTACATTCCAAAAAAGAGAGAGAATATGAGAGTAATTATTTTTTTATTTAAAAAAAACCCCTTAGAACTCGTCCCCTTACCTGTATTTTCGTTTCAAGTTTATAGAAGAAAAGTATAGAAATTACTATCTTTACTCTTTTATTCACATCCTCATACCTAAAATAATAAAATATTTTTATATTTAGGCATTCAGTATTGTTCCTGGGCCATATATATATATATATTATTCATATTTTTTATTTTTGGCAAGTGTGTCGTGAGTAAAGGGAAAAAATGTATTAGTTGATTAAATATATATATATATATATACACACACACACACACGTGAACTCGATTTTATAGAGTTAATAAAAAAACTTAATAAGGGTCCTCCGTTCTATAAGTAACTCAATCTGAGCCTTCAATTCTACGATGTGTACCACATGTGTACATTGTGTAATGCATCATAAAAATGGAGGGTATAAATTGAAAAATGAAGGGTTCGAATTAAGTTTTTTGTTAACTTTATAAAATCAGCTTCACATAATCTATGCTCTTTTAAACATTTCACCACTTTCATACATAGTCGTTTTCTCTTCAAGACAACATATATCTACTTAATTATACGAACATGAGCTTTTAAAAAATATAATTCACAATTTCACATGTATACTAGAAAAACAAATACCGTCAGAAAGATGCTCTTAATTATTATAGTCTTATGACATATGATCGAGTATTATAATTATAATTATGAATATACTTTAAGATAAACTGTCATTTTTATACTCTTTCTTCTGATCGATTCAAACCCTCACATCAAACCATTTCTAATTAACAAACATACAACATAATTAATTGCACATGTAATATGTCATTAGTTGCATTATTATATTACCTTAATTAATCTTTTTTTCTATAATCATATTAACAAACAAAAATAATATTTCCAAGATACAATTATATATTTAGATAGAATGCCGAATATTTTTTCTTTAATTGGATATATAGATACATGATATGCACATACTAATTTTATTTTGGATTATTTTTTATGGTGAAGAAACTTGATGAACTGAAAACTACACTGAAAGAGGCTTCAACAAGTAACAATACAATTTTAATAACTACTATCAATGACGCTTGGGCGGAACCAAACTCAATGTTTGATCTTCTTCTTGAAAGCTTTAGAATCGGAAATGAAACCCAAAGATTTCTCAACCATTTAGTTGTTGTAGCTTTGGACCAGAAGGCGTACACTCGTTGCGTGAAGTTACATCCTCATTGTTACAATCTTAGTACCAATGGGGTCGACTTTTCTGAAGAGGCGCATTTTATGGCACCTGATTATTTAAAAATGATGTGGAAAAGAATCGAATTTCTACGTACTGTTCTAAATTTAGGGTATAACTTCGTCTTCACGGTACGACTACTTTCTCTTTAATTCACTTTTATCTTAGAGTATGCGTAGTGGTAAGGGGGTGAAGAAGGGGTGGGTACGTTATGACGCGTCAGTGCCACGCAGGAGAGAGTGGAGGTGAGAGAGATGAGTAAAAAATAGGAGGGTGATGATTGGTTAAAAAAAATAAAATAAATAATTAGTGATGTTATAATCTTAGATAAAAACACAAATAAACGAATGTTCGACGTTAATTTCTACACTTATCGCACTATTTATGTTCTATATACAACTTCAATGGTTGCATGTGTTTATCGTACCTGTTTAATAAGTCAACCATATATGTAGTGAGCGAATTATTTCTGGTCCGATGGTTAGGAGGATGTGTTGAGTTTGGCTTCTTACTTTAGAAGGTCTTAGGTTTAACTTTTACTTATAGCATAATTGTTATGGGTATTTTTATGATGGGAAGAAAATACACATCGGATTGAGGTCACCGATTTGAACCTGAGGAAGGGGGCAGGCCAGTTACGGAATATTCTATCCGGTTCCCGTTTATCTGAGGGTACGGTCTCACAAACGTCGAGTAATCGACCTTGTCTACATCGCTTGGCTACCAGTGGCTAACACGCAATATCCTCTGTCGTTAAAAAAAATTTGTATATATAGTTGATATAAATTATTTTTTTAACCACAAATGTAACCGCCTGTTTTTAAATCAAACCAAATTAATTTACATTTGGCATGAAATGAAACTCATAACATCACCTTTAAAGGGCATGCAACGCCTTCGCAAGGTTGATATAAATAGTTAACATATGTTTTAATTTTATAACGAAGGATGCAGACATAATGTGGTTTAGAGATCCATTTCCACAGTTCCATAAGGATGGTGACTTCCAAATTGCTTGTGATTTCTTTCGAGGGAACCCAAACGACCTAAATAATTTGCCAAACGGTGGTTTCACTTATGTAAAGTCAAACAATAAGACGATCAACTTTTACAATTTTTGGTTCGATTCACGGTTAACTTATCCAGGTTTACATGACCAAGATGTTTTCAACAAGATCAAGTTTGATCCCTTCATTCAAGACATTGGGCTACAAATCCGGTTTCTTGATACGGCTTTCTTTGGTGGATTTTGTGAGCCAAGTTGGGATTTCGACAAAGTGTGCACCATGCATGCAAATTGTTGTGTTGGGTTAGATAATAAGGTTAATGATATCGGAATCATGCTCGAAGATTGGCGAAAATACAAGCGGTTGCTCGGGAACCAAACTGCCATGGTTACACCAGTTTCTTGGACGGTTCCTCAATCGTGCAGGTATATATATATTTTCTTTTACTTAGTTTTTATTTTTGTTTCATTTTATAATTACTTAACTCTTTAATAATCTAAAGACTAAAATAAAATATATTATTCAATAAAAATTCGAACTTCCAATTCGGCCAAAAATAATTATAAGTATCATTTTTGTTGCCAAAGTGAATCCCCGTAGCAAAATCTATCCAAGATTTCATTTGATTTCTATAATTGATTTCACTCGATTTTCCTTATAAGTTTTCACATATAATTTATTATTATAATTTGTGGGTTTCTTAGGGGGTCTTTCGATAGAGCTCGTGCTCCCAAGAAGAAGGATGACGACGATGGAAGTAAAACTTAATCGATACTCTTGTGGAATGGTGAAAAGTTGATCGACCAAATTGATCAACCATAGAATTGAATCATAATTCTTGAGATCATCTCAAATATACCCAAATAATTGTACAAATACGATTGCCTTTTATTGACCTCCTATTTTTCTCTTTACAAGTTAACTGTAGCATACAGTTTTCGATTTGCCGATCTATTTTTTTTCCTGATTTTATGCAGTCATGTATTAAAAAGGTATATTATTGCATGTGAGATCAATATATAAATATAATATTAAAAATATGTAATTTCTTTAATTCTTTTTTTACTACGACTTTTATGTATAGTTTGTTCTTTGCAATTACTGTTTTTTATCCACATAATTTCTCTTAATATTATATAAAAAATCAATTAAGTCATTGTTTCTTTTCTACACCTCAAATCGTAAATGTTTGTTTCCTACTCGATATTGTATTTTTGTACTTATCCAATATGATGTCTTGATACATGTGTTAAAACCTAAAAGAAGCTTAAACGAGTAAAAAAGATTAAAAAAAATATGCGAAATAAACCGGAGTTGTAAACGCCAAAATATGGAAAAACACTAAAATCTAATATGTTTGCTAATAACAAACACTATAATCTAATACGTTTGATAATAACAACAACGTATATTGAGAATTTGGTTCAGTGGTAAGATGTAGTGAAGACGCAAACTCAATTTCTTCTTTGGTCAGTTTGAAGGACATCTAAGTAAAAAGTCGAATTGGGGCTTCAATTCCAGGTTCGAACCCGACAAGAGGGCGAAGGTTTACGAATTTTATCTAGTTAGCACGCATACAACGTTAAAAAATCGACTTTAGACATAACTCTGAACATACTGGCTTAACGTAGATCGTCTGTGGTTAGAAAAAAAATTCAGCAACGTGTGTGAACTAAAAAAAATAAAGGAAATACCAAAATGTGCAACCGAGGTGAATTTACACACAGTTATAAACTTTACGAGATGCATCGTCAGTCGAACTTTCTATACGCGTCACTGTTAACACCTTTTTCCACCATTTCAATTCCTTCTCTACGCGTGAACAACAGTTCTTCTGATTCCCTCCCACTGCAAAATCAACTCAATCGAAGCTGTAAAATCCTTGCTTGATTCATCTGATTCAACAGCAAGCTCGATTTCGAGCTCAAATTTCGAGAATGGAAGCCATACGAAAGCAAGCGAGCAAACTCAGGGAACAAGTAGCCAAACAGCAGCAGGTAGTAAACCTTAAGATTCATGGTTCGTCCTATAACTAGTTCCTGCAAATTTTGGTATCACTTTCGATTTCTTGTTACCCTAAAACGGAGACAGTTTTATGATTGAGCTTATAAAACCCTGTGAAAATTGTGTATGTGTGTTTATTTTCTTATGCTCTTTCACTTGACCTAGTTGGTTTAAATTTTATTTCTCTACTCGTAGGTGTAATTTTGTGTGTTGGCAATAGAAAACAAATTGTGTGTCGTAATTGAAGGGATTATACATGAAATTAAACTGTCCTTTTTTTGTTGAATTTGACAAATTAGACTGGTTGACTTATAATCAAAAACTGTACAAACCATTAAAATTTTGGTCAACTCCATGTGAAATTAAATATTGTCAACATAGTTGTCGATAGCGAATAGCGGGGTATAGCGACAACCTACCTATATGCTACGTAGCGATAGCGATGAAATAGCGCCCGCTATTTGATGTTTAGCGATACAAAATTAGCTACAAAAAATAGGTATTTTTTATAAATTCAGGGTATATAATTTCCAGAAAACGTTAAAAAAACAAAATTGATGATAAGTATTATAGTTTTGTGCCTAAAAAATAGCAATGTTATGAAACCAAGGCCGCTATTTCCATAAAACCCTAAAAAAATGAAAAAAAAAAATTAAAAATTTTTTGATGGTCGCTATTTGGTCGCTATTTCCAAATAGCGGTAACTCACCTATACGCTACGTAGCGCGCTATAGCGATCGCTATTACCGCTATTGACAACTATGCTGCTGATGGAGCCGATATCACCACCTTCTTCGCACCACCCTACACATTGACCAAACAAAAGTCAACACAAGGGCATATATGTCTTTTAACAGTAAACCAAAAATATATATTTTACTTTCTTGTGTGCTGAAGCTGCATCAAGAGTTGTGAAAACCCCAGAAGATTCGACAACATAGTCGGCTCCAAACTCTCCCCACGGAATAGTTGCAGGGTCTCTGAACGCGTGCAAAGTTAATGTTTAGGATATAATAAATTAAATCTCGTTTTATAGGTAACAAACGTATAAAAACTATTACGTAAAATAAGACCGTTTTAGATCGATCACCTTTGGCTCGTAACTTTAATTTGTTTCCCGTTGATTTCCAAAGTGGATTCATCAATAACCTTGATGGTTCCTTTAAATAGACCATGAGTAGAATCATACTTCAACATGTAAGCCTATAATAAAACACTCATTTCATGGTTATCTTTTGATTAAAATTCTATGACCTTAATATCTAATAATAGTATGCTTAACTAAAGTAAAGTTGTATGTCATGTTTGCATTAACCAAATAAAAAATTGGTAAATTTGAAAGTTAAGCTTACCATGTACTTGGAATCAATAAACGGGTCATTAACCGCAACAACCTCAATGTCATCTCTAAATGTTGCAATTCTCAATACCAACCTCCCGATTCTTCCAAAACCTGCAAGATTAACCAAGTGATGAACTTCAATCTCTAAAGTCTAAACTAATAGGCCATAATGACAAAATGATATTATGATTACCAGATTAACAAAATTACAAGACCACTTCTATCAGATGAAGTAATTGTTCAAAAGTAAACAAAAACTGAACCCACAATTTGAATTTCATATACATAAAAGTACAATTACTAAGAACAATTAAAAGCATGAAGGACCTGTTAATAATAAGAAAACATACCATTGATTCCAATCTTCGTCTTCCCACCGGTACCAGACTCTGTTTGAGAAATTAGCAAATACAATATGTCAAAACATCAAGTGAGAAACAAAAAGCTTGAACATTTCATCAAACAGTAAAATGCATACTATAAACGATTACGCATGCTCTTACTTGGAACAATTGAGGGAATCTGGGTAGCAGTGGCTTTAATTAGATCGAATCTGCGTGAGTTAGACGTCCTGCGTGATCAGAACACCAAATGAATCGAACAATTAACAATCCATCAGAAAATAATCGGTAACAGATCGTATAAAAAACGCTAAAATCAAAACTCAACTGTAAAGACGACGATCCCCCATTTACGGAAGCACCATAGATGTTTTAAAAAAGTCAAAACCAGTTCAAGAAAAAAGTCTTAAACATAAACTGAATGTAAATATAATTGCAGAAAAACACCTATAAACCAATTGCATAACAGATCTAAAAACAGTTTGCAAACACAAAGAAACCTCAAATTAGTAATCTATATATGGAATTTATGATATGAAGATCAAAGAAAATACACGAAACCGTGATGTGCTGCACATCGATGGATATCACCAAATCACCCACGAAGATTCTTCTTGTAGATAAACCAAACACAACTTGCTCAATCTGAATAAAATGCCCAAAACATGAAGAACAATAGGATTAGAATAGAAACATATTAGATTGAATCAACAATAAGTTTAAATTTCTATGCTTCATGGGTTTTGACATGTAAAAATCGGAATTATGAAACGTATGCGTTCTACAACATAATCCGATTCGATATACATAAAACCGGTCAAAATTTGTTGAATTCATGGATATTTAAGATAAATTTTAACTAAAATCGGAATGATGAAACATGTGCATAAGGATGAACAATGACGATTTGCAACACAAATTGTTAATAATATAAGTAATCTCGTACCTCACTGTTGCTTTTGACGCTTGCTAATGGTGGTTTGAAGATATTAATAACATCACTTTCTTCTATAACAAATGCTATAAATTGTAAATATTCAAAACAGTGATATAATGAGCCAATCATGACATAAAATCCAAATAGCAAGTATAGTTGTTCTGAACCAAAAGTATCTTGATTTGTGAGATTCTTTTCCAATAAACATCAGATACTTTGTTCTTGTTTGGTTTAAATGATATAAACAAAATTAAAACATAATTTGATTTATTCATGATGTAAAATCCGACAGGCAGAAACAAATGAAACCAACTGTATACCTGATATTCATTGGAACGACCTGAATCTGTATATATATCAACCAAAGAAGAGTCCCCACCACCGGTAGCCACTCCAACAGATGCCATCTGACTATCAAACAACAAAAAAACTTCAATTTTGTTCAAAATAGGGTAAAGTTACAAGCATGGCAGTGTAGATCGTAGGTTTACATCGATTTTTTTATCAGAAATATATGCCTTACCTTGCGAAGAAGATCGTAGGTTCAAAAGACGAACAGATCGGGTGCAACAAATCGGGGCTAGAGGTAGTCGAATCGCGTGCAACAAACCACCTTGCTGCCACCACCGTCGCTGCTGAAGCGGTGGAAGAGATCTTCGGCCGCACCACGACAGACGCACTACCTCACCCCCACTACAGCCGCACCACCGCAACCCCACCACAACCGTGCCATCGCGCAGATTGAAGCCGAAGAGAACCATCATCGAGCAGATCAGAGGGAGAGAGAGTCGATTTAAGATTTGAGAGAGAGAGATGGGGGGTTTGAATCTTAGAGTGACCTGGGATTTGAGAGGGATTCAAGATGAGCGTGTTTGAATTTTGAAACAGAGGATATACGCGCGTTTGTTATCTAGGGTTTTGTCTAATAAGAGTGTGCAGTAATGTACTTGTACATCATGCTAATATACTTATAAATATCTTAATTTTAAAACATTCACCATTCTATCTCCAAAAATTACATCATCATGTCAAAAAATTACATCAGCATATTGTCTAAGAAGATGCCACATCAGCCTAAACCCCCTACCTTAACTCCCTTTTATTAGATAAGTATGATTTACCCTCACATGGTTGGCATGTGATAGCATATTCCGTTAACTTTTAACTGTCGTTTAACCTAGGGACTAAATGGGTCACACATGATCAAACGTTTGGGACCATATAACTAATTTATTAAACTTATGGACCACAAGTGAAATACGAGCAAACCACAAGGACCATATCAGCAATTTACTCTTCTTTTAATTGTATTTGTACTTATCGTTAAGTCATGGAATTAGTTGTGTGTGTGTGCTTGCACTTAGATAGCTAATCCTAAACTAGTATAACTAGGTAAGTATTAGTCTTTGTAGTGAGACTTTCCAATTACACACTTTTACTTTGAGAGAGTTTTTAGAGAGAGAGAAAGTTTGATTTCATTGATTCTATTGATCATAACTATTTGTATTTATAAACATTCAATGAAATCATGATTTTCTACTTGATTGTGTTCTTATCTTCATCTTCTTCATTTTGGTTCTCTTGTTTATTTGATTTGCTGAACATAACAACACGTTTATGAATTCCGCACGTTTATGTGTTGTGTGATCTGGGTGACATCCTGAGAGATCAACTGGACCCTAGAATAGTAGAATGGAATGTTTTCCTTCGTTCACTGGAAAATTTGTTCCTTTTCATTTTGTGGATGGAAAGTTTGAATTTCTTTTGATTTTATCATTTTTACTCAAATTCCCCCATATATTTTAATCCTCGTCTCTGTATTATTTGACATTCATCATCATCTCACTTGCATCATCGCTTCGATTCAACAAAACAAAAATTCAGGACAAAATTCATCATCATTATCACCTGCATCATTACTACGATTCAACAAAACAAAAATTCAGAATCAAAGAAAAATATAAAAACCAACCAAACAAAACTAAAAATAATCGGAAAAAAAAAAAAATCTTTGATTTTAAATTGAAGGTAAAAGAATCAATCAAGAAATAATAGACGATGGTTTTAGACAAATCAAACTAAAACTCAGAAAACAAAATTTTTGATTGGGTTAGCAAGTAAATATCAATGAAAAGCTCTTTATGAGACAAGAAGCAAAAACAATATTAAAAAGTAACAATCAAACCAGAAGCCGTGATTAAATAAAAAACGCTTTTGGTAACCAGAAAATCAAACTTGATATCATGATTTGGGTCGAGTTTTGGAATCGTACAAACGATCATTAAACAAAATATCAAACACGATCAACCCAAATGCATCATTAATGACAAATCCTTAAAAATCAAGCAAAAATCATTGAGAATCAAACCAAATCAGCTTCAGATTCATATTCAGAACTTGTAGAATGAACTGTTTTGAAGTTACAGAGAAACGAAAGAAGGTGAAAACGAATTTCACATTGAACTAGGAGGGTATGGGGATTTGGTGGGGGGTAATTAGGTAAATTTGTTTTCTTACATATTCCAGTTCTGGTCAATCAACCACGATTCAAAGTTTCACTAAAAAGAATTCTAATTCCACTAACTCCAATTTCATTTCAAATTCTAATTTCTATAAAATAAAAAAAATTAGCGAACCAAGCGACTCCTAAAACGTCTAAGATGCTTTCTCATGAAATATCTAACGTTGCATTTTGCTAATATAAAATGAAACTTGCAAGACCATATATCAAATTTAATTTCATATTCCACGCTTTAATTTAACTTCAAAAACTTAGTATTTTTTATAACTTAGGATTACTTATTAGTTTTTATTTAAAGACTCTGGCACGACATTTTGTAATTTTATAGTTTCTATAATGTTTTAACTTGTTGATTTGATTATTATGTTAGTTTATTTTTTTTTCTCTTGAATTTTACCTTGTAGCATGATTATTCATATATTTAATTCTTGAGGTCTTGACTTAATTGATGGAATTGAATTTCTTAAAGAAAGTTAATCAAGTACTTAAGGCATCTATGTGACATACATTCAATGTTGATGAATCAATATCAAGTCACTTATACTTCAAAACCAAAAGATTGATTAGAGTGATTGTTAACCCAACATTCATCATGGTTAAAGTTGATATCGCAATTGAATTCTTCAAGTGTACCCTTCAATCTCTCTTCAATATATGTAACCCGTATATAATTAGGGAGGATTTTGGCCCTTAAGTTCTTAAATATCAAAAGTCACTTAACAAGCCTCCAAATGGTTGCATCAATTTATATTCTACATTCTTCAATTTTGTGAATCTCAATGTGCCTTTTACTCTTTTTTTCTTGTGTCCTTTAATCAGCATGTCCGGTCAGCTTGTGCCTTTGTCGTTGTAAAGACTACCCTTCTATTTTTTTTTTTGGTAAGGATTACGATGTAACCCTTACACTTGTTTTGTTTCATATATTCTTTCGATTAACACGTAATGGGGATTGGTTTACAGTTAAGATGCTTGAATGTAACACCGCAAATGTTGGTTGATCCCAAATCCCTTTGATTAGGGAAAGATACCTATTTAATAATGTTATTAACATAAGAATAAGAAAGTGTGCGAAAACGGAACGAAAAGACGATCATCAACGCAAAAGATACACATGATAAAAGGCTTGCTTGAGAGCCCAAATTTTAAGTAAATCTCTAGGGGTTAGATTAAGCACGAAAATTTGTGAGCGTAAGAGAAACCGCTTTCGGTTGAGATCACATCATGCGTTGACACGTGGCCGAACACTTGTCAACATGTGGAAATCAGGAAACACACGTGTCAAGACGGGACCACGTGGCATCATTAAGCTGCGCCACACTACAACACGTGTCAGCGAATGATTGGGCGGCCTAGAAGGGGGCTCGAGCCACGCGAAATCGCCCGGATATGTTTAAATACCCCTCTAGACCACTAGTGGAATGTGTTAGGTGCTCGGGAAGTATCCAGAGGTGCTTGGGAATCACTCGGGACACGACCAAAGTCTGATTTTCCCGCGGAGGTTACAGTCGGGGCTTTTCTAGCCTCGGATGAGTTGTATGAGCCCGCTTTCAACTATTTTTAAAGCTTTGGATCGGTATGCATGCTAGTTAATAAATGCTTTAAATGTTTACGATGTGAAACGTAATGGTTATGGCTGTCGATTTTTAAGAAAACGGACTTTGGAAACAATACTTAGGGTTTGGGGTATGAGTTTAGGTATGCTGTTGGGACTGGTTTCTCGTACTTTGTAATAATAGGATGATGTTGGGATTGCTTTAAGTATTGAAGTTGTCTGGATTATAATTTTATCTGTGGAGGTATACTTCAATGTATTGAAAGTGTGGTAGCTGGGTCCGTCCTACATACACCCAATATATAAGCAAGGTCAATACATTGAAAGTATTTTCTAGTCACATCTTATGAGAAACTCGTCGATGGAACAATACTTATCATATCAACCTTGTTTTAATATTATTGAGTAAGATTGGGATTTGGCTATTGAAAGGGTTTAGGGACTCAAAACCCAGAGTTTGAGAAAATAGTCTTTGTAAAACATTGGGTTTTTATCAAAACAAAGGTTTAGGAGATGGTTAAGCCATGTACGAACAAGTATTGAGGAAAAAGCCCGACGCATGGGAAAGTCGTGTAGGGACAAGTCTTTAAAGGAAAAAGTTCGAACGAACTTGTTTTCAAACAAAGGTCTGAGATACAAACAGAGAGCCTTATAAAGACAATGTTTAGATAATGGATTTAATAAAAGCGTTAACAAGGTAGAGAACAATTCAATTAGTAATGTAAAGCCAGAGAAAAAAAGCGAGAGCTGAAGTTGTCAAGAGTCTTCCCCAAAAAAGGTAGGAATAAGGCATAAAGTTGTACAACAAGGTGATGACGACAGACTAGGGTATGGGGGGAGAGTTTTTCCCTATTTGAGAGTGCTTTTCATGATCTTACATTAAGATATGGTATTGACCTGTTAATACATATATGCATAAATGCTTTGAAACAAGTTTGAAGAGGCAAACATTTAAAGACTTTTAAAGAAAAGAAACCTTAGAACTACATATGCAGAGGAAGCCTCTGGATACAAGTGAATGTGGATGATTTGGATGATTTGCTAGGAGGCATCAAGATGGCATTAATAGATAGTTTTAAAGTTAGTTATCGTACGATCTACTGTAAAATAAATATATACTAGCACTTTGGTAATTAAATATATGTGTTGTTTCCACTGCTTTTATTATCTCTAATTAACCGTTGTGTTTATAAGTAAATGTGATAACGTGACGGGACTCTAGGAGTCAGGGCATTACATTGAAGTGAAAGTCCCCCAATGCATTTACCGTTCCACACCTTCTATTATACACTAGAATAATTAACTTTTATGGATTAAGAGTTTTGTATTTTTTTTAGGATGCCATATATGGAGAGATCTAATGGTCCACTTACTTTTCCTAGCATGTGACCTATCTTTCGATCCATTTGTGTGTGTGGGTCTTCAACATCTTTTCACTCACATTATAACTTACCATGAATATGTATCAATTCGTGCCGATATTAGTTGTATTCGAAAGTCCACATATAAAACTAGTGTTTTTTTTTAAAAGTGGGGAAAGATATAAGACCTCTTTTATTATTTTGGGTCTTTGGTTGTTTCAAGCTTTATCTTATAAGTTTCAATATTTTATATTTTTTTTTATTTTTATTTTTTGCATATATGAGCTTTCTTTATTTATAATCCGATGAAGATATTATTGTCTAAGAGTATCAAACCTACCGTTTCATAAAGGAGAAGCAACATCCCTTCGATGCTTATGGTCGCAGCCATTATGCTTGTGGTGACTTGGGTGTGCTAGACAATATGATACTTGGTGGCGCATGGGGCACACCTTTGCGTTAGAGTGCACTAGGTAGTTACTCCTTGAGTTAATATTATTAATTATAATGCTCTTGAGTGCCTATTCTGAAGAAGATTAATGGAAAAAATATGTTAGATTTGTACTCCTTTGTAGGAGAGATTTATTATAGCAGTAGCTTAAAACCCGTGTATTACACGGGGTTATATAATTAAAAAAATATTTTTAAAATTTTAATAGTTATAAAAATTCTTATGATATGAACAAACTTTACATAAATGGAATATTTTTACAACTTTTTATTGAATCATTGCATATATATATTACGTTACCACGTTATAAACACTAAAAAAATAAATGTTTGACACGTTTATAACTATAAATTATGCTTTGAGATTTTAAAATTATTTATTAAA
>WOUH02000003.1:3228802-3242262 GCA_009936405.2 Stevia rebaudiana | reverse complement strand
ATACGCCCCCTTAACCAACTGAGCTACACGGCGGAGGCTGGCCACCCAAAGATGTGCCTAGTGGGATTTGAACCCGGTTCTCCTATGGAGAACCCTTGAGTTCTAACCACTAGACCATCTTGTGATGAACTCAAGGGTTCTTCATAGGAGACCCGGGTTCAAATCCCACTTTGTAGAGGTGTTAGAGCATTCACATTAGGTTTGGTATAATTTGTGTGAGTATGGTTTGTATAATTTAGGATGTTATAAGTGGTTATGAGTGGAGGAGAGAGAAATATTTAGGGTAATTTTTGTTGACTTCTTAAATTTAGGAAAAAATTATGAAAATAAGAAGTTAGTATATGAGAGAGAAAAGATAATAATGTTATTTTAATAGTTTTTTAAAGTGATTGTAAGTGGATGAGAAAGAAAAAAATAATTGTAAAGCTATAAAAAAGTATTATTTAATTGAAAAACGTACAGACAAGGATAAAGAAGCTAATGTGAATGCTCTTAGTAATCTTACAAATTTTACCTTCAACATTATAAATTATTTTATTTTTTTATTCACATAATCAACAACCATAATTTAAAAAAAATTAAAATTAAAATTCCAAATGACTTGGTAATCTAATATTGTATGTAAAATGTATGAGTTTAGAACACTTTTCAAAATAAAGTGACTTAATTGAACAAAATTTTTTTGAATAACCTAATTAAAACAAAATTGAATGTTGATCACGTTTTTATAAAGTTATGCATAAGTATAGACCAACTCCATCCATTTGTACTTCTTCCCGGTCGAAAGATTATCAATTAGAGGCCTCATTAATGGGTCAAAACAAAAGGTACCAAACTGTCTCGTTTGTTCTTTGTTACCGGTGTCGAATAAAAATCGTATACCAAACTGTTAATATTGAAACTTTCTAAACCAACCAACATAAAAAATAAAAATAAAAAACCAATCGCAAAATCCAACTCGTAACAGGTTTACGCGGTTTCATGAAACGTGGGTGCCGTACAATTTAGGTTAATAATAACACTAACAGTGGTATTATGCGCATACAATCGTTGTGTCCTATTTTCCAGCTCTATAGCTGTTAACACCAACAATTAAGTCTAAGTGTGTTGGGTTTATCGACAATGTCCTTAAATAAATGTATCTTTAAAAAGTCGTACTTGTATTTTTATTTATTTTTATTTATTGAGATATTTTGCGCAATTAAGAACTTATATGCTTAGAGTGAAATTAAAATTTTTATTTCAAGTTTAGAAATTTAACAATTTATCATTTTTATCAAGGTTGAACCCCAAAACCTCACATTTGAGACTAGTCTCATTGACAAACCACATAAATATTTGAATTTATAGTTTCTGTTTTACCTGTGTTTTAGAAGACACTTATTCAACCATATAATTATATTTCTTCCACTATATTTACATATAAAGTACCTTTTAACAAAACAAAAAAAATACGAAAGTAAAACCAATCATCGAGAAAAGTCGTTGAGGAGCATGATCAGGTTCTTTTTAATGATGACAGTAAAAGATACTAAACTACAAAACAATGCAATGTCTTAATTATTTTTTTAATCATTTCTTATCAAAATAATTATATAATCATTTAATACAACATTTTTTCAATTTAATACAGCATAATTACCGCTATCTTTTATCATCAACCTAACAACTTACATATTTCTGTATAAAAAAAAGTTAATTAGGTAGGTAGAATTATGCTAAGAATCGGCTAAAACGAACTTCGATTGAACTCATTCTACCAACGTTGGAACCTGTTTTTAAGACCTTAAATCCTTAACCATAAAGTTAAACCCTAACAAACAAATGACAGCAAGATAACACAGTAACAAGCAATAAGACACAATGGGCTAAAAAGGTAAATTCTAAACCCTACACTAAACACTAAAAATTAAACTCTAAAAGCTAACCACTAAAATCTAAACCCTAAAATGAGTTCAATCGAAGTTCGTTGGAGTCAGTTATGAGACTTCTTACATTTCTTACAATAATGAGTTTTCTTATTTGCTTCTAACCCATTATGTAATACTAATAAAACGGTCAAATTTTAATAATAAAAAGATATTAGTCTTATAATAAAGAAAAATTGCATCATCTACCAAGTTCATAATAAATAGACTATCCATGCCTACCCACACATAGTTGTTGCAGCAACCGTTCAACATTAGATAAATAACAAGATACACTCAATACATCTGGTACAACCAACTAACAACCAACCTGACTAAACAATTTGCAACTCATTTCCAAAAGTTAAATCTTATGTAAAAATAACAAAAAAACATTGTTCGATTTATTGATCGGTATCAGTTTGCAGACGCAAACCAGAATAAACTGCTTTTCTGAATAGAGGATGAACACTTTCTGTCACAACTTCCTCTTCTAACTTATCCATATGTGGCCATATCTATTCAAAACAATACCTTCGTTACTTAAAAATGACATTACAAATAAGTTAGGAGTTAATTACACATATGGACCCTGTGGTTTGGGCAAATTAACTGGTTTGGGTACTAAGTTTTAAAAGTAACAAGTCTTGAGTTTATGGTTTTAATTTTGCAACGAGTTTGGGCATTAATGCTAACTTCTATTAACTATTCTGTTAAATCTAAGAAAAATGACCAAAATACCCTTTTTAACTTTTTCAATAACCAGTGAAAAGTGAAAGAGTATTTTGGTCATTTTCACCCTAATTTAATAGAAGTTAATCTTAATACCCAAACTAATATTCCCTTGGGAAAAAAGTTGATATATTTAGTTCCCAAAATATCCGTGTATAAACAAAAAAAATAATAATAAATAAATAAACAAACCTCGGAGGCATATTGCCTTGAAAACGCCTTGAGATAACCCAGAGTTGACAAACACCATTGTTCTTTCTCCCCAATGATATATCCGGTGTTTCTACAAAATTATACGCGATTATTTACATAATTTGATACACGGGAATTAGTAAGTGGAATTAATACCTCTTGGAATTTCCATTTTCTTTATCCGTTTCCATTGCGGAAGTGTCTTCTTCATCAACTGCCATTGCTTCTGAATCACCAACCGCGTGATCCGAGGTTTTATCTCCAAATGTTTCATGAAGGCGATCACTCAAAACAATGGAGAAATGTTTGTATAATGACAGAAACAAGGCCTACACAGGAACCATATAATAATTAATTAATTTATGATTTATGACGATATACATGAACTTACAAGTCAAATAGCTTAAACCGAATTAGGTCAACAGAAATAGATTTTGAAGCAAACAAGTCAAAACTCATCCTGCATGTATTTCTAATGCATATAATCTTCCACATTATCTTATAACTAAACAAAAAATAGATTTCTGTTGAAATAATCTGACTCATTTAATTTATAAAAACATACAACTTTTGAACAAATGCCGTGTACAACATAAAGTTGATTTAGATTTATGACAATATACATTAACTCATAGTCAAAGGTAGCAAAAATAGCTTGTCAAACATGTGATTTATATTACATAAAACCTCCTATATCAATTTAACCAAAAAACTACTTTTACAGAAATAATAAATTTGCGATCATTTTTTTACAGAGTAAATTACAGTTTTTGTCCCTAAGGGTTTGTATAATAATACAAATTCAGACCACCCTAAACAGTTTAAATCCCTATGGTTTCATCTCTTAGCAGTTTACGTCCCTGAGTCTCTTTACCGTCTACACTTCCAATAAAATCCCCCACGTGTCCCTCGCGTGAGGGGCATTTTGGTAAATGTTGTGTGTTTTTACTCATCATAACATCTAAATAAGTAGACAGAAGTGTAGTTGGAAAGAGACTCAGAGACGAAAACTGCTAAGAAATGAAACCTCAGGGATGGAAACTGTTAAGAGTGGATTGAAACTGCATCTCTATACAAACATCAAGGACGAAAACTATAGTTTACTCTTTTTCACACCCTCTACACGTAGTCTAAGACGGGTTATAATTTCATCATACTATTAATGTGTTTTGCATGTAAAATAACTGTTGACAAACATGAAAATCATATACCTGATTTTCTTCAAGGGCGCGTGCAAAAAGAGCCTCCTTTGACTCTAAAGACTCACGAGTGGATACCTCATTTTCTTTTGTCTTTTCCGCATTTGATTTCAAACGTTTCATCCTAACTGGATTTTCACCAACAACCGGCTCACCATCCACAAGCATGAGTTTATTTTCAGCACCATCCAGCTCAGCTTGAGCAACGGATGCAATTTGCTCTGCTTTTACAACACTCTTTTTCAAATTAGTTATCTCTTTCCGTAGATCAGAAATACGATTATACGTCTTATTAAGAGCGTTTCTCAGAATCTGTTTACAAAATAAATAAATAAATAAGAATAACAAAAGTAAGCAAAAAAAAATACTTGAAATGAAGATTAGAGTATGAATTTTTTTTATATACTTTTTTGGATTTTGAATCCTTTCATTTATTTAGAAATATGAACTTTTTACATGTGGTTTGCCAGGTTAGGGTACTACATTTGTAACGAGTTTGAGTATTAAGGGTAACGTCTTGTCAAATTAGGGTGAAACGACCAAATTATCTTTTGACTTCTTGATTAGTTAAAGTCGAAGGGTAGTTTGGTCATTTCACCTTAGGTTAACGAAAGTTACATTAAATACCCAAACTCTTTACAAAATTGATAGCATAAAATTTTATTTTGTTACCTTAAACCCTTAGTACCCAAACCTGTTAGGTTCCACAAACCACAAGGACCATCTTTGTAAATAACTCTAAAGATGAATAAAAAGATTAATAATGTTACTAGGTTAGAAACTCATGTATATACATGGGTCGAACAAAGAAAATATTAAATACTAAAGGAATGAAATAGAAAATAAAGAGTCAATAAAAGAAAATATCA
Source organism: Stevia rebaudiana (assembly GCA_009936405.2). NCBI lineage: Eukaryota > Viridiplantae > Streptophyta > Magnoliopsida > Asterales > Asteraceae > Stevia > Stevia rebaudiana. The sequence continues at coordinate 3,237,363 of WOUH02000003.1, read as the reverse complement.
TACATTACATGAGGTAAAAATAAAATATGAAAGGGTGAAATAAAAATAAAAATAAAAAGAGAGAAGAATTCAAAAAATTGTGACACCCGACGCAGAAAGTTACTTATTTATTATGTATAAATAAATAAATAAATAAATTAGCATACCTCCCACAATCGATCAGTGGTGTGAAATAGATCAACATTTGATGATGAAAAAACCCATTTCACAATAGCTAGATTGGAAATAAGGCGATAACCCATCATTCTATCAATGGTTATGGCGGTTGTTTGAGCACTATTTTTCCAAAATGAAGCGACTTCTGAAATTAGCATAATTTGTGTTTCTTCATTTGGACAAATTTTGGCAATAACTTGCCCGTATCTCTCTAACACGGTAATCAAATGAGTGAAACTTTTTGATCCAATGTCCAAAAGGGTTTGAACAACAACTCTTAAGGTGACATCTAAACCGTTGATCGGGATCAAGGTTTCTTCGAGCCAAATGATGAGCTCACGTGCGGTTTTTCTTCCTTTTACCATACCGTTAAGTTCCTTTGAAAGTGTGTATTCGGTCTTATCACCCTCATCTGAAGTGTATCTAAAGTCGGGCCCACCTTTTGGAGGAAGTAATTCCTCTAAAGCTGGTGTACTTTCAATGCTCTGCACAAAAAATAAAATAAAATAGAAAATTAGAAAGAAAAAGTTAGGAGTTTGCGATTTTGACCCGTTTACTTATCTCTAACGGGTCAAACGCGTAAAGCAAAATGGCATAAAAAGAAATGAACCAATTGAATATGTCAGCTGAGTCCAAACTTCTTGAAGTGCATTTAAATGTATAAAACCTCCTTAAGTCTTTTTGTTCCCAATTCGAATTATTATAAAAATAATATAACTTTTTTATGGTTTGATAAATTTGAACCAAAAGTGTTTGCGGTTAACCTAAGTATCTAACCAGACATGTGACCCAACCCGTTTGAGCCACCAATTTACCACATCAAGAAGAAAATATATTAATATAATACATTTCTAATATCCGCTAAAATGCCATAAATGAAAAATAACAAAAAAAAAGATATTTTTGTAAATGGTTATAAATTACCTGCTTCACTTTATCCCAATACGATAAACGGACTTCTCTATCAAGAACCTCCTGAACAAATACGCGTTGTGGGGCCCATTTTGGCAGCTCCAATACATAGGCCCATTCTTCCCATGGCCAGATGAATTGAAAGTTTGATCTGTGCAACATAATTACGCAAATATATAAATTATAAAAGGATATTAAAAGAGAAAATATGTTAAATAAATATGTGAGAACTTACAAATGGTGTGAGAACCAAAGAATGAGACGTGTCCTACACTCCATATCTAACTCACTTATTCTATCAAACAAAGCGCGTACAGCTCCAGCTACAACTGCAGGGAAAGCACCTGGAAGAGACTACAAAAAAAAAAAAAATAATAATAATAATAATAATAATAATAATAATAATAATAATAATAATTGATTTTTTTTATCAACACTCCAAAAAAATAGCTATATCATACCTTACAAAGGTCTATTATTACAAGCGTGTAATATATGGGCTTGAACGGTGGTTGAGGCAATAAAAGAAGCTGACAAACAAAAAATATACAAGAAACAAAAAAGCTTCATTTTTATGCAATAAAATATTTAAATCATAGGTTTTTACCTGAGAAAAAATGGTTTCAGCCATAAGATATTCATATCTGAAAGGAACAGGTAGACCAACCATGCATGCAGCACATTCCTTTCGACTAGCTTTGCACAAACAAATGAATATAAGAATAAATTTATAAAAAAAACAAATTAACAAGATTACTTAAATAAGTTACAAACCATCCGTTTAAATAAAAGAGCACATCCAACAAATACTCTTCCACAACAAAACGGTCTATAGGTTGTAAACCCTGCCACCATAAAATTTATCTGTTAGCTGACTTATGAGTTATAACAAAGTGTATGAATTTTATTATTTAATATATATTTTATTACCTCAATTTTGCTAGCAGAAAATATATTGAGCCTTCGTATTCTCTGAGGATATTTTAATTCTGCTTCGTGTTTTTGTCTACCAAAATTGAGTCTAGAAAGTTCCATAGGGGTATCTGGTTGTTCTTGACAGCTAATTGGTCCAAAATCATGAGATTTTCCTGCTACTAGTTGTGCTTCGTATAAAAGATGTGGCCTTGGAACTGAAAACAAAAAATTAACAATTTTCTAAAAAAATAATAAAAAATATTTCGAAGCGGAAACTATAGAAAAAAAAAACTTAATGAGAATATGAAAAATACCACTCTCGAGTTTCCAGCTGTTCTTAGAAAGATCTTGAATTCGACTCCATAAGTCTTCCACAAAATCCTATAAAATAAATAAATTAAGTAAAGTGATTACAAAACAATACGTGATGTATTAACTAGTTAAAGTCATATTAGAATTGAATAGAATACTTGTTCAACATGAAGTTTGTTGGTTTTGTTAATATCTTCAAACACAGATAGACCAACATCAGAAACATGTCTTCTGATGCTTAAATATGCTTCAATCCCAACCATAACTCTTTCAATTTCTTCAGGATTTTGCTGCAAAATCAAGTGTTTTGCCAACAAACAAAGTGACCAAAAGTATTTGTTTTGCTAAAGATATTAAAAAAAAAAAGTTAAAAAATAGAAAATGCACCTCGAAAAGTTCAGATCCACCCCAAGGAAGACAAGAAAGAATGCAAGTTATGAAGAAATCAGCACGCGCTTGCCATGATGGGTACCCTTTTTCATCATCCACAATTGTTGCAGCAGATGATAATAATGTTTCAAAAATTACCACTAATGAGCTTGGTTGGACAACTTTGCTACACATCTATAAAACATAAATGCAAAAAATAAAAATAATCCATGTCAACAAATGAGATTGTAGTGTTGTACCACAAATATCCAAATACAAAGTGTGATTAAGCCATAATTGCATTCTTGATTGCAACTATAAGACATTAAATTCTGCTAACAAACCCTTTCTTATAGTAAAAACAACATTTTGATAATGTTTTTCCTCTGAAGATAAAAGGAAAACATACCAAAACAGTTAGAAATCGCATTGTTACACGGATCTTGTTGCAATCTCCAGAGTCAAGTGCATCCTGCAAACAGTCAAGAAGATTTATCACTACAGTCCCATTATTCCAAGTGATGTAAACAAAACCAATGATTAAAAGACTAAAAAAAGAAAAATAAAAGATTTATGGAACCTTGAAATGCGTCAATTTAGAAAGATAATTTGCCTACTTACCTGCAAACTATTTTGAGTACTTTCCACTATTTTCTTGACAAAATCCTCATTTTCTAAGTTCAATAGCCCAATCTAAACACCAAAATAAGAACAAAAAAACAATTAATCTTACAGGAAGCCATAGAGAGTTTATAGTCAATAAATTAAAAAGGAAAAAGTACTCAAAGCCTACCAATGTCCCATACAAAGGAATCTTGTGAGGCAGTTGCTCTGAACATTGGAGAAGAAACTGTAAACAAACATACAATAAACCAGCTCGGTAATTCTACACACGCATACAAAAATCAAAATACGAAATAGTGAGCATTAAATGGTTAATCACAGTTAAGATTTCATCTTCAGAATGATCTAATTCCCGTCGAACAACACCAAAGCACGCATCCTGCAACAGTTAACGCAAATAAGGGTTACCATCATCGTAAATGGGGGAAAACGATTAGGGTTTTAGAAATTGAAGCGGGGATGAAGTAAGAACTTACAATGTGGTCTTTGAAATCGATTACTCCACCATAATCAGGGGATTTTTCGCCGATTCTCAAAATCAGGGTCCTCCAACTACTCATATCCTAAGATTTGACGACAAAGGAAATAGAGGATTCACACGAACGGATACACGGAGCGCAAGAACACTTCGAAGGGTTTATTCGACAATCGACTCCACTACAAGCCCTACGACCAATCACTCCGCCTATGTAATGTACAGTGAACCGGATCCGCTACTTAAACCGGGTTTCTGTTTACATCAATATTAGACGATAGAGTAAATTACACGAAAGGTCCCTGTGGTTTACTCATATTTTGGTTTGAGTCCCTAACTTATAAAAATTACGGAAAAGATCCAGTACTATACGAACGGGTAACATAAAAGGTCCCCGCGTTGGATGGAGGTTAACTTTTTCCGTTAAGTGGATGTAAAGTTACTAAAATACCCTTAAACATTAAATTATAAAAAGATGTTTAATTCATTTAAAATTAGATCCCTAACCATTCAAAAGTCTTCTTCCCAATTGCCCGCGATTTGCATTTTTCCAGCACCTCCGCCATTGCTTGAAAACCATCATCTCCTCTGCCCACAACCATCTCTGACGACAACCATCATCTCTCCACCTGCAACTATCTCCGGCGACGCGAATCACCATCTCCGGTGACGCAAATCACAATCTCCGAAAACCCAGATCTAAATTGGAGATTACGGGTTTCCCTTAAGGAAGCCGATCTTCCAGCGACGGAGGATCGGTCGATGTGGCGAAGCACAGCATCTCCGAATCTCCGATCTACCACTTTGTTTCTGCATCTCCTCGTCGGCCGTTTCCGCACCTCCATCTACCCAGATTTTGTTTTCCAAATATTTCAGCTCAAACGCGAGAGACCTGCTGTAAGCATCTTTAATGAAGAGGGAGAGATAGATCTTGAGAGAAAGGGGGTGGGTGCTTCGGGTAGTCGGCGACGGTGTGGTTTGAGACTGGTGTATGGTTCTCAAGAAGAAACAAACCAAAAATTTTGCAGTGGCCGGTGAAGATGAACGGAAAGTAGTCGGAGAGGTGGTGTGAATGGGTCCTGGATCTTGATGGTGGTTAGTGAACGTATGGTGGTGGTTGTGTTACCGTAGTTCTGGTTTGTAGGGGAGAGGATGGTAGCCGGAGACGATGACGGTGGTGGTCGCTGGGGAAGGTAATAGATGAAGAGAGTGGTGAAGATGACTGGTAGGGTAATTTGTCGTATATACATGTAACTTTTGTTTTATTTTATTTTTTTAATTTTGAGGGTATTTTAGTCATTTTACACCCAATTAACAGAAAAAGTTAACCTGCATCCAACGCGAGGACCTCTCGTGTAACCTGCTCGTATACTACTGGACCTTTTTTGTAATTTTTATAAGTTAGGAACCCAAACTGAAATATGAGTAAACCACATGGACCTTTCGTGTAATTCACTCCAGACAATATATGACTTTTGAAATAAAATAAAAAAAACATAATAAACAAATTTCATACATACAAACAATTTAGAGATGTGTAAATCATTTGTAGGTAGTTAAAAATTTAAAAATCCAAAAACATATAAAAAATATATTTTAAAAGTTCTTTTTACTCAAACATAAAGAATTGTATATAGAAGTACCGAATTTAAAAATCGATAGAAAAAATATACTTGTATAATAACATATACAGATATGGTTTTTTAAATTTTATATTTTAATGATAAAAAACAACACAGTTGTACAAAAGCAGAATCAGATTTGTGTTTTTGCTTATAATTAATTTTTAATGATCAAGAACATTCCGAATAAATAAACCAAGTATTAGTTTTTAATAAGTATATACGCTGCGCTTCCATTTTATTCAAACCATATATATCGTAGTTATAGTTATTAACCAAGGTCAGTTAATGCAACCACTTACATCTTGACTAACACAAAGAACAAAACATGATAACCATGAAAACCAATATGACATAAAACAACTCTCCACCCATTTACGCCTACCTCCTGCGGACGAAGAGCCGCATACCAATGAGCCCCAAATCAATTGGTTTGAAAGGAGGTACCCCGTGGCCTTCCAATGTGAAGGTAAATGAGTTGGAATCTCACTTGGAACATTTTCAAGTGAGTCTCAGGTTCTATCACAGTGAGCTCGTAGGTGATGGGTTTCCAATAAAAAAGTGAGCGGGCCAGGTCACCAGCACTATCTACGTATACAGACGTGGGTGGGCTTTCGTCAATAAATTTATCCGGAGGACCGAAGATTGAATTATTAGTTTTACGTTAAAAAAAAATCCGAAGAGCTGCATTATTCATGAGCTTCAGCTTTTTTAGTAATAAAATAATTTGGAAATTGCAACCATCTGAGATTTTATATCTGAATTTTTTTCAACCAAGTGTTATTATTAGCCACACACTCTTGACAACAAAAGGCATTGTTCCATTTGATTGTCGTCTCTCTGATCTCACCATCTTTATATCACCGTAAGTTTGATCCGATCTCATCGATCGATTCATTCTTTTCTTCTATATCTTCATGCTAATTGTGCCAATGATTTGATTTGTTTCTTTTCCTGATCGTGATACGTATTGTGATTTCCTTTTTTAGGGTTTTTGATAGGGATTTGAAATCAATTCATCGTTTTTGAAAAATGGCAACAAAGAAGAGTGTAAGCAGCTTGAAGGAAGCAGATCTGAAGGGGAAGAGCGTGTTTGTGAGGGCGGATCTCAATGTACCGTTGGATGACAGTTTCAAGATCACGGATGACACCCGTATCCGTGCTGCCGTCCCTACGATCAAATACTTGATGTCTAACGGTGCCAGAGTCATCCTCTCGTCTCATCTGGTATATATTTCGTTCTCATTTGATTCGGATCATATTTCTGTTTCTGATAATATATGTCTAAAATCTACCTTCAAAAGCACCTGAATTTGAATAGGGTTTTTGCCTGTAATCTTCATTCATATCACTATCTGAAATTTTTGTTTACGTATAATTCAAAGAGATTTGTTGTCAATTCATAAATAATGAACGGAGGAGGCTTATATGTAAAAACAACAAAAAAATGAAAATTTTATTAACAATTACTTGATGAAGAAGGATGATAGTAAAAGAGACGAGAGACATGCAACTTTGATTGCACATAAAGCTTTTTTTATTGTACATAGAGCAAGTTCAGGATTTGATTAATTTTTGCACATAAAAAATCAAATTTTTTTATATCAAAACTACTGAAGTATATTTATTAGATCTGAACTCAAACAATTTGTGTCAGTTTTGTTTAAGTTCAGTTTTGAATTCGAACCTAAATTTAATATTCTTGTATTTATAGGGACGACCGAAGGGTGTTACACCAAAATACAGTTTGAAGCCACTTGTACCTAGACTATCCGAGCTTCTTGGAGTTGAGGTTTGTTTGTCAACTCATTCTAACTTCTATAACCACCATTTAACCGTTTATTACTTTATTTAATTGTTTTGATGAACTATTTTCATTTATTTTTGCATATAACAACAGGTCAAGATGGCAGATGATTGCATTGGTCCCGAGGTTGAGAAACTGGTGGCTGAGCTTCCAGAAGGCGGTGTTTTGCTTCTTGAAAATGTTAGATTTTATAAAGAAGAAGAGAAAAACGATCCTGAATTTGCAAAAAAGCTTGCTTCATTAGCAGACATATATGTCAATGATGCATTTGGTACCGCTCATCGAGCACACGCATCTACTGAGGGTGTTGCAAAGTTCTTGAAGCCTTCTGTTGCCGGATACCTCATGCAAAAGGTATAACAGTAATTATTATTATTATTTTTTTTTTGTTTTATTAGATTGTCATGAGTTAAATTTTGGTGATTTACTTACGTATGTTGTGTTTTCAGGAGCTTGATTACCTTGTTGGAGCTGTATCTAATCCCACTAAACCATTTGCTGCAATTGTTGGCGGGTCAAAGGTTTCAAGTAAAATTGGTGTAATTGAGTCATTGTTAGAAAAAGTCAACATCCTTGTGCTTGGTGGAGGAATGATATTTACATTTTATAAAGCTCAAGGTTACAAAGTTGGTTCATCACTTGTGGAAGAAGATAAGCTTGATCTTGCAACATCACTTCTTGAAAAGGCGAAATCTAAAGGCGTATCTCTTTTACTTCCATCTGATGTTGTTATTGCTGACAAGTTTGCTGCTGATGCCAACAGCAAGGTTTTTTTCGCTCTCTTTTTATTTATTTATTTTTTTTATTTTACTTCTGAATGGGTCAATTCGGGTAATCTCAGTAACTAAAAAAGATTAGCTTTAAAGGAAATAAGTTGAAAGTTTCCTAAATGTATATTTAATGCAATAAACTGCCTAAATCCTTTTCCAAATGTATTATATGTGTATATATATGTATAGGAGTTGTGTGATATAAACTATGTGAACCTGGTTTTAGAGAGTTAATTAAAGTTCAATCTGGGTCTTCCATTTTATGGTCTAACACGTGTTATACATGTGTTAAATCGTAACATGGAGGGTTCTTATTGAGTTTTTTGGTGAATTTCTGAGATCAGGTTCACATAATACACACCTCCTATATGTATATGCATAGGGTTGTAAACGAACCGAACGAACACGAACGAGCCTTGTTCATGTTTGTTCGTTAAGCATTCAACTTGTTCACGAACGGTTCATGAACGCTTACCGAACGGAAATTCTTGTTCGTGTTCGTTCATTATGTATTCACGAACGGTTCACGAACGCAAACGAACGAACGAGACATTTGTTCATATAAAGTTAAACATTTTATCACATTAAATGAATATAAA
>WOUH02000003.1:3188642-3201455 GCA_009936405.2 Stevia rebaudiana | reverse complement strand
GGCAAAATCATATCACGCTTCAGTGCCAGACTATTATGATAATAACACATAACGGAAATTGTTTGATCATCAGTTTTACAAATAGTATTATGTTAGAATCAATCAGTAAAGGTTTTATTAATGATATCAAAACCTGTGAACTCACCACGTAAGCTGATCTTTTCCAAATGATACGTAATCTCAGGTATCTAAAACAGGGCATGGGGCAGGATTCCACAAATGACTATCTATTGTGTTTACTAGTTTATGTTACTTCCGCTGTAATGTTATCATTTGTAATATAATCTTGTATGCTTCCGCACATTGTAATCACTCTGATCAGTTATGAATAAAATGGTTTGTTTTGGTATAATTTGAGTTGCGATTTTATACCGGTTGACTCGATCCTACCGTTACTGACCCGATTAGTGACCAGACCGCTCTCTGGACCGGTTGGCGACCGGGGGCCGGGGAGTGGGGTGTCACACCTTTACACAACAACATGAGTCAGGTGTGTTAGAATCATTAACTTGCAGAGTCCGTGTAATACAATCTATCTCTTTACACAAGCCGTGTAAAAACTCTTGGTCAGCCTACAAAATGGATTCAAACCCTCGAGTTAGTCTCTTCCATCCATTCTTGGTTATTCAATTTTGGTTTATATGTGTGAGTCAAGTGATGGTATTTCTTCATTGAAATTCAACGATTAAATCAACTTTAGGGTCACTTTTTTTCGTGTTGGTTAGTTCTAGCATGTTTTATGTAAATCTATGTTTATGTAATAAAAATGGTGTTATCAGACTCAAGAGAGTTGTTAGAAATAGATTTGATAATATGTGGTTTAGGAATTCTTGCTTTGTATCAGTGCTCGGCATGCCCGAGAGAGGTTTTAGCATTCTAGTGCAAAGACTTGGATACTTTCATAATCACTACCCCTCAAGGATATAGCACCAAATCGAGGGTCCAAAGTGAATGATGGTTTTAGCCCTTTACCGTTGCTACGCCTGTTATGTTTCACGGCCCCTTTTATAACTTACTTGTTCTACAATATATGGGGGGAGATTACATATATATACAAGTTATAAGACACAACACAATGACTATTCGATATTACATAAGTATTTCATACCACAAGCAAGTCCATTACACTGGACCGTTAACACGAAATGTGTCTAGGTAATAACGGGTAGTACTACTGGGTGTGATAAACCCCATACGATAATACGTTTCCTTACGCGTATGCTTATTTACCTAAACCTATATGAATAGTGGGGCAAATTATCAAATCGTACATGTCTCTTTGCCGGTGCATTTATGGTAATAACATGTTGGAACTGTCCGATCAACATTCTGCAAGTAGTATTGTGGTCTTACAAATGTTACAAAGGTTTATGCATAATATTAAAACCTGTGAACACACCAGCTTATAGCTGTCTGTTTACAAATCATGTATGTAATCTCAGGTATATGAACAACACAAGGGAAGGACTATTGGGGTTGTCCTAATGTGCTACTACTGCATGTTGTATTATGACATTGTAAATTATTTGCTTCCACTGTAATGTAAATTATGATATGAAATGAAATATGTTTGGTGTAATCTAAGTTGTCTTTAACCGGTTGACTCGATCCTGCATTATTACTGATCAATGATAAACCATTTCTGGGCCGGAGGTTGGAGACCGAGGGCCGGGAAGTGGGGGTGTCACATCTTGTATTCTTCATGTTAGGATCAGAAACTTATCAAAACGGTTGATCTATACTAATTCATAATAGATTAATAAAGAACAAACGTAATTTATGAAGATGATTTCAATTTAATTCGAATGATTTCAACTGATTACAAATCGCTCCCTTTTGACTGATGATCTCTCACAATTCTGAATAATTAATGTTGCATCAGTGGTTGCTCACACACGAGCAACTCCTATTTATAAGAAGTTGAACATCACCCATAATGTCATATCATGAAAGCGACATTCAACAACCTTAACCGTTAACTACTGATGGCATGTAATAATACACAACTGAGAATAATACAATAAACAACTGAAAATTAAACAACTACTGACTAGTCTAGAGGAACAACTGATACAGTCATCAGCTGTTTTACTACAACTACATAATCTTCAGTGCTTCATGTCTTAAGTTGTTGCGTTGGCAGTCTTGATCTTCAGTGCATCAGTAGTTGAGATCTGTCAGTTGTTGTAGCGAGTTTATAGTAGTTGATATATCAAAAAGCAGTAGTTTTGGATTTATCAGTTCTTTTATATTCCAACAATCTCCCTCTGAACTGATGAAGCTAAAACACTTTATTTGAAACCTAGTTTGCAAGCTATTTGACCTTTTAAATCCAAAACAAAATTGTTGGCATCATCATTTGCATCATGTAAGTTTAATAGCAGTAAGGTATCAAGATCATCTCTTCGTAATCCCAAAATTGAGTACCATTCTTTGAAGGATACCCTTGAGCCATTGAATCTTTCAATTATTATTTCTCCAGTTGGTTGATTTAATCTCTAGGATTGAATTCTTGATCTAGCAGATGAGATGGTAAACTAGGAGATTGGCTCCGAAGGTAATTCAGTGAACTTCATATTTGATCTCCTCCGAGGGGGAGGGGCTAAGGATTTTTGAGGCATGTGAAGAATTATGTGCCTTGTCTATGTTTGTTTTTTCTTGTTAGGGCAAACTATTCAGGTCCATACCTCTGAAGAATGTCTTGTTTGAACTGTTCTTCTATATGGCCTATGACAGTGAAACTTTTATTAACCTTTTCTTGAATGTGAGAGGGAAGGTTCACTATCACTTGATCAATTAGACTTGACCCTGGTGCACTTATGGTTGGGTTTTGAAAAGGAACTATTTTATTTAGTAATTGTTCATGTGCACTCTTTTGAAATTTTTCTAGTTTTTCTTTATTCAGTTGTTTGAATTTCTTGAAATCATCATAAAGATTCATGTCACTCCACCTCTGAATGACTGTCTTTTTATTCCAGTTATTTTTTATCATGATTTCTTTTGTTCTTTTTCTTTTATCTTGACCAGCTCTCCTTCTATCAGCCTCTTTGATCCTCTTTATAACTTTATCAAAGGTGGAGTGACATGACTCTTATGTTTGCCAAATAGTATTGTTCTTTTCAACACTTCTCTTCATTTTGGAGTCTTGATCACTCCGTTCTTGTAACGCCTTGGTTTTGGGGCGTATTTGGAAGCTAATCTCCCTTGTTTTTGATGTTTTCTGCTCGTATTTGTCACAAAGGCCACTTTTACTTACGTAATAAAAAAGAGGTGATTAAGATATTAAGTTTTACAACCGTGCCCAATCGTAAGTCAAATAAAGGGATAATAATGCATATAAAACATGTATAAATGATAGCAATAACAATATCTTAGAAGCTGAAGAAGAGTTTTAGGTTCAAAAGGATCGCGGGGTCTGCATTTACTATGAATATGAGAGGCCAAGTAGAAAGGGCAAAAGATCGGCTGCATCATCCTCCTCGTATGAGGAGTTAATTCAAAAGATTGCAGATTTGAACTCGTTAAACAAAGAGGAAGCTGAGCAAAGAATTCGTATGCTAGAGGAAAATTGTGTGCCATGGAAGAGGAAAAGGATACCCGCATTGAGTTGATGAAACACCAACGACACACCTTGGATGAACAACAATAGGCGGCATATATAGATTTGTTGAAAGACCATACGATCATGTCGTTTGTTATCTTTAAGTATTTTTATGGGTTTTTTATATTGTATGTTTTTTTTAAAATTTAAATGAATGAATTTTTATTATTATTTTTTGTTGTTAATTTAATTAATTAATATAAAAAGTAATGGTATGATGAGATGAAAAAGTGCAGAAAAGTCAGGACAACATGTAAAATAAAGAAAAGTATTAAAATATGTTGGTAGTACACCCTTAATAGAAACAGTCTCTAACGTTTTAAGTCTTAGAAATTTCGTCACTAACGTTACAAGCCTTAAATTTTATTATCCTTAAAACTTCAAGTCTTAACAATTTTTGTCCCTAACGTTTCTAGTCTTAACAGTTTTCGTTCCTTACGTTTCAGGTCTAAACAGTTTTCGTCACTAACGTTTCAGGTTTAATAGTTTTCGTCCCTAACGTTTCAAGTCCTAACAATCTTCTGGTAAAGGTTTAATGACGAAAACTGTTAAGACTTGAAACGTTAGGGTGGAAACTGTTAAGGGTGGACTACAACGTTTTAAGTCTTGCAAATCTTAGAGAGGAAAACCGCACATACTTTATTTAAATTTTAAATTTGATGTTTTCTTTAATTTGTATAATTATCAACATAATTTAAGAATTTTTTTTCATAAAAATTTTAAAGAATAATTTTAAAATCTTAAAGCATATTTATATTCATAAAGTGTTAAACACTTTTTTTTTTTTAATTTTCATAACATAATACTATATATATATATATATAATGACTCGAAGATAACAGTGTAATATTCGGGTCACAAGCTGCTTATAAATAATTTGTTTAAACATTAAAAACTCAATAACTAACACAATTTAGATATTTAATGGTTGGAGTAGATTTCAACATTTAATTAATATTAATACGAGGGAGAAGGTATTCATTAATTGCAAATTTACTAGCAATAATTATAGTCTTTCTCCTTCCAACCTCCCCTATATAGACACATGTAACGGACTCTATTATTCATCCCCAAATTTTCAATCTCTCCGCCATATCTCCACCATACCTCCGCCGTATCACCATCGTCTCTCCTCCACATCGGCTTTTCAGCGAAATCTGACAAAGAGTTGCTACAGGTATGGTCACTGACGTAAGTTATCTTTGTTCGGTGATGAACCAACAGCAAGGGATAATGAACGATTCTAAACCACCGGCTCTTATTACTCGTGATTTGCTCGGAGGTGGTGCTGGTTCCGACCTCGATTCTTCGAAAGAACTCGACCTCGACTTACATGTTCCTTCCGGTTTTGAAAAACGTCTCGATTTGAAGGTAAATTCTCGCAATTCTTACCTGAATCTATTTTATATAGTTCTGATTTATTCGAAATTCTAGGTCTTTTGCGTAATCGATTGTCAATATAAGCTCTATTTTATGCTGTTAATTCTACGATGTATGATATTTGATAATTTTGTTTAATGATCTGATGTTATTCACTTACGGATGACCTAATTCAACAACTAGAATAAATTATCGGTAATTGATAATTTGATATAATCAGTCTGTGTTTTTACGTAAACGATGACGATCGGTTGTTCATCATTAATTGTCGATCATTAAATGATATTAGGTTTTCGTGTATGAACAGATTTTTAAATTTCAATTAATGTGACGATGCATTTTATTATTATAAAAACGTTCGTAAAGTGTTGTTCGTAATTTAAGGCGGCAGATTGTTAGGAATGCGAACATTTATGATAGCATTGATGCGTACTTGTTTATTTGCAGTCATAACTTTGTTATTATCCATTTGTTGATCTCATTAATGTCGAATGTACTTTTTTGATCATGTAATCGTGTGTTTCTGCATCGATTAAACCGATCAATGATCATCTACCATAATTTGATTTCAACTTTTTTGCTAAATTCAGTCAGGTAAAGTTTATCTACAGAGATGCAAATCACCAAACACATCATCTTCGTCATCTGATCATAAACATCAAGGCAACGATCAAACAGTTTCAAAGCTACAGGATCTCAACTTTCCTCCATCATCAAAAAAAGCTTTAAATCTCTTCGATGACACCAGTTTAGATCTCAATCTCGTCAGTTTATCATCATCACCACCTGCTTACAGAAGCGTTTGCACTCTGGATAAAGTCAAATCCGCTCTTGAACGTGCAGAACGCGAAAGGATTAAGAAACGAGCTGTATCAATCCCCATATCATGTTCCAGTTCTTCACCTGTTTCCAATTCTTCATCATCAATCAAAGAAACAATGATTATAGAAGATGATGATGATGATGATCGATCTTCACAAGCTTATGCTGCTGGTTGTCCGAGTTGTTTGTTGTATGTTCTTATATCGCGAAGCAACCCGCGATGTCCTCGATGCAACATGACCGTCCCGTCACCAACGGCAATGAAGAAACCAAGGATTGATCTTAACATCTCCATTTGAGTTAGTGGCATCTGCTAATTAATCATACTCGTAAATTTGGTTTTACTTAAAGTAATATTCTTGTAAATGATATTAGTCAACAGGTGAAATAGAAAAATAGTTTTAATTTTTAGTTTTTGAATTTTAAAAATTGATATTTGAAAGTCATGGTTAGTTGAACCAAACCAAAAAAGACAAAACATGTATAATTAGAAAGTTAACTTCTTTAATTATATTATATAACTAATACATAAGGAGAGTGTTATTTACGTAACCAAATTAAGTTGGAAAATGTGTGTGTTCTATGTCGTGTAAGCACATCTATATACTTCTTTTGTTGGTTTTTTTATCCTATTAAATTTAATATACACTTCATACAGATGAATAATATGTTCATGTGAAGTGTATTAAGTGAATTGGACTTTTCATTGCACGTTGTTATCGTGGTTAAAAAGACCTTTTATAAGAAAGGACCAAAAGATTAAGAAAAGGGGAACATGTTTTAATTATTGTTTTTTTTTTTTCATATAATCTAGTTATTAAATTTTAATATTAAATAACTTTATATAATCTATCATTGAAAAGAAAATATAGCATAAACCAAGAAATTGTGTTATTTTTAATTTGAATATAATATTAAGGTGGGTGAGAATCATCCCAACGTTTGTAACTTTCTTAACCGATCATATTAAGTCATAATGTCATATTATGTCAGTTTTACCCTTTCTCAACCCGGTGCAATGGTACCCTGCCAACCTTCAATATAATTAAAAAAAATACATCGCACGCCATCTCGGCTTTGTTGTTTTCCCTCAACCTGCGGTATACGTGTTGAAACCTCTCAACCGGACTAACAACGTTCACCATATTGTATTTAAAAAAAATCTTTGCTTTGAAAGCATTAATACACCTCTAAAACGGTGTGGTTTAACTACTTAGCAATTAGCATCTAAATTGTCTGATTACAGTGCTAGCCCATAGTCTCTATATGCGACTTCTGAATTACAAGCAATTACAGTTGCTTATTGTTATATAGGTCCATATATTAATGTCAAAAATACACATGGTACGCTTTTTGTGAATTAAAGAAACAATAAATATTTATTTAATTATATGATTATATGATAGTAGAAAAATAAACCCGATGCAAGAGGCTTCTGAATGGGCGAGGTCTAACCTTCATTTGCATTCTTGAAAAGAACTCTTTTTAATTATATGATACCAACTTTACCGTAGGTTGTTAAAGTACATGCATTTGGTTCTTATTTAACCTTTCAATGTGATTTAAGACTTTGGCCTCTTAATTAGGGAGTGCAAAGGGTAAAACCATGACAATTGCTAAATCGTCAAAGAGTGACGCTGGCTTTAATGGAGCCGGTGATTGTATAACTGAATATTTGACTTTCAGCAACTCGTGATGGAGATAAGAATCTTTTTCAAGACAAAAGAAAATATCTTTATATTATAAAAACACGTTTCCACATCACTATATATAATTGGTCATAAAAAAAGGAAATCTTGAAAAAAAAACTATTGTAACACTAATGATTTATTATTATTTTTCCAACTTTTGCATTGAGAAAATACGCAATTTTAATTTGAAGTGTTACAATATTACTTCGATTGAATATTTTGTCACTATGTTCAAAACTGTAAAACTACAATCAAGTTTCAAATTTAGTGAATCAGTTTTTATTTTTCTCAAAGCTTCTTATGAGGCGTTTTTTTGGAACGGGCGTCAATTAAACGTGCAAGAAGTCAGACAAAAAATTCACTAGTTAAACAAAGCATCTGAAGTACACCACCTGATCAATAAAAACTGAGTTTGTCAACATAGGATTAGGCTGTCTCATAGAGGTTTGGGTTCGATACCAAACAAATGTGTATTATGGGTGTAATTTAGGAGTACGTAGGATTTGTTGTTCAAAAGTAAAAAATAAAAATTAAGTTGGGTTTAAGTGAAAAAGTCACAAGGAGTTAAGGTGTTTTTTCTCTTGAACGTTTGAGCCTAGTCAAAAACAGATCGGGTGTAAAAAAATTTGTTCAAAAAAGTTTATATTTTCTCTTGAACCTTGTGGTTATGGAATTAAATAAATGAATCATAAGGTCAATTATCCTTTACTCTTTGTGTTCGATGAATTGTGAAGCAAAGGGATTTGATTTTATTGCTCTTCATTGAGATTTTGTTTCTACGCATATTTTATAATTTATTTAATAGTAATCAATTTTAAATAAATTACTATGAAGACTCATCAAATATATATATGCTTATTACCAAGGGTATTTGTTTCAATGGTACCCTAAATACTTCATAAATGGTGGGTCACAAATTGGCAATGTTTTTAGAACCGGACCGGACATCGAACCGGTCTTCTTGCCGGTCAAAGGTCGGACCGGTCGGATCCGTTGAACCGGATTTAAGAACCGGATGATTTTTGCTTAATTTTTATTGTTAGTTTTTTTAATTTCATCTTCATATTTGCACGTCTTTTATATATGTATGTGGATTAACTAATGTAACTCTTTTATACATGTGTATATAATAGTACAAGATTTGAAACATTTAATCTTTTAAAAAATAAGTTTGATATTAAAATAAAAAGAAGATAACAATTAACAATGAAATACTAGATGAGTTCGTTTGACACAATATCAAAGGGTTTCGCAGGTTCCAAGTACAAATCCCACTCCCATGGGGTATTTTTAATATTCTAATACTCTTAAACTCAAAATCTTTTCATCCCACATTGGTTGAAAAAAAAACTTTAGTCTTTCAAACCTATAACGGAAATCACAGCATGGGCAACCAAACCACCGAGTTGGATTTGCAATATTGTGTTCATGGGCCAAATTCAAGATCATAGTGGCCTTCAAACATGTAGGCTGGCTCAACCGGGATTTATTACCGGTTTTCCAGTCTAACCGACGGCCACCAGTTAAACCGACCGGTTTGGGCAAAAACGGTTCTGTGGTATGTGACTGGATGCTCTACTCGCAAATCACCGGTCGAATCGGCCGGTCCGTTTCGGTCACGAAATCATTGCAAATTGGAGTCTTGAGCCAAGGGTTTTCCAACAAAATATGCTTTTTTCTGGATTTGTGGAGTCAAGTTGAAAAAGTCGTCTTGGGACACATCCTTGGAGCAAGTACTTGACGGTTCCAAGGCCTTGGAAGCCAACTTTTGCAGCAATGGTACTACTGAAAAAATGCCCTTGGTAATAGGTATCAAATCCAGTGGATAATCCTCACTCTCGATAGACAATTTACAATTTCAATATATGTTAAACGCTAAGAAAGTTTTTGAATCCGTTATCTCTACCTCTAGTGGCACGGGAAATTTATCTAACAAAAACGACAGATAACTAGCAAAATCGACCGAAACAAAGGACATACTAGCACCCGGAACAAATAGCACATAAGCGGGTAATGAATTTATAAAGAATGTACCTGTCACTACATCCGATGTGACTTTAGCTTCCTTAGTCGTGATCTGGAAAGCTCTTCCTTTTTGCCTAGGTGCTTTAGTCTTTTTCCCAACATTGTGAGGATTAGAACCCCCACCCATTTTCACCTCTGGGAAATCACACCTCTGGTGCCCCGACCTTTAACAATTGTAACACAAATTCATCAAGGTCGTACTTTGAGGAGCAAGATGCCCCGTCTTCCCACACTTAAAACAAGTTTTCAGATTAACCCAGGAAGCACCCGAGTGCTTCCTCCTGCAAGACCCACAATGTTTAATGTCTTTGTTGGGGCTCGATTTATTTGGAGAGTGTGAGTTTTTCCTCTTTTTAGACGAACACGTTTCTTTTTCCCCACTTCTTTTCTCCATGTGATCCACTTGTCGCTTTAGTTCTGATTCCCACTCACGGGCACAATCAATAAGTTCCGCCAACGTTTCACATTTAGAAGGCGTGAGAAATTCCCTATACTTAGCACTCAGCACACCGTAGTGTTGACACCGTAGTGCTAATTGATCCACATTCTTTCGGTCAACAACAAATCCAGGAAGAATTTTGCCTTATCATAGAATATAGCAGTGATAGTGTCAATGTCTACATCCTTCTGCCTTAAGTGTAGGAACTCTTCAATGATTTGGTTGATTGCGGCATGCGGGAAAAACCGCTTCATAAACAACTCTTTGAATTCAACCCAAGTTAGGCTCTTCACGCCCTCACGACCCTTCTCTTTACGTAAGAGCACCCACCAATCCTTAGCTCTTTCACGTAATTGGTTACCCGCAAACATTACCTCATCCGTCGGGTCGCAACGGGTAGTTTCAAATGAACCTTCCATATCAGAGATCCACCTTTGACTCCCCAATGGATCCACTTCACCCTTAAATTCCGTCGAATTACAAGCCACGAATTCCCTATAAGTCATCGTCTTTGATGATCCGCCATCACTCCCGACCTTTAAGGTCGTAAAATCTTGATGTAGAAACGTTCTTAGAGAGTTTTCCGTTACTTCTAAATACCCGGGTAAGGTGGTCTCTATTGCCTTAGCCACCTCTTCACTTATCAATCGTTGAATTTCCGTAACATTTTGATCTTACGTTTAGTTTATGTCCTCATCAACCATCTTGTGACTGTGACAACGTATGTAAATGTTAACCCTATAATCACAATACTATACATACATATACAAGTCATATACTCAATCCATAAAGAATTCCATTTTATGCACATAGAACCTAATATCCTATCCTGAGATTTGAAGTGACATCCGTAAGAGAGTACCCATATTGTAAGGATCAAGTCTAACTGCATTCTTACCGAATGGTTGATTTCTTAAAGCCGCCTCCTTCAAACCAAGTTCAAGGATTTAGGATCATACAATTCAATTAGCATATATGCTATTCATACAATTCATCAATCAAGTAACAGAATTCACAAATTCACTAACCTTATACCTCGGCGCGGAGATCGGGTTTTGGATCGAACGCTTTCCTTTTACTTATCAAGAGCTCCAGTTTGATTTCAATGCATCTAAGCACACTTGAATCCTCAAACCATCGGATCTGATACCACCTTGTGGCACCCGGGTCTTAAACAACCCAAATATACGTGTATTATAACTTAGAAACGTTTATAAAGGGTGGTCCCAAACAATTTTGATAATCTAACGTTTATCACCACTTAAAAACCTTAACAACGCATTTTTAATCATCCATAAAGTAAGATAACCCAAAGACACTTCGGGGTGCGATCCAGGAAGTTAGCGGCCCTTAAAACGCGCTAAAACGTGCAAAACATAATTTGGACAGCAGTCAGCCAGCGTAAGCTACACCCTGGGCGTAGCCTACGCCATTTAGGTGCTGTTTGGAAAAAAGGTGTCAACCGTAGGCTACGACCTGGGCGTAGCCTACACCCCCTGCAACACCACTTTGAGTGTTTTTCGCGTTTTAAGCCTCTGTTTTCGCCCCCGACCGTCCCGTTTCGCCAGGAACTTAACCAACTCATCCAAAATACTTATAAATTGATATTCCAACATAGAAAACTAACTTCATAACATATTTTGTCTGGAAAACACGTAAAACCTTAACATTTGCGTGTTGTTCCTTTGACTTTTGCAAGTCAATGCAACTTGACCAATTTAGTCATTCCACCATCAATTGGCATTATAATAGAACAACCAAAATTGATTAGCAGCTCTTAAAGGCATCCACACTCTTTTGATTTACCTATAAGCTGCATACAATCGGATTGTGCACACCCTTGTGCATCTAACCGATTCCACCACAATTGGCTTTGTGCACACCCTTGTGCATCTAACCAATCTCCATCAATTACCAATGTCTACACCACTTATAGATCATCTTAGGGATTACTCGCTTTATCATTCACGCTCTCGTGAATCGATATTAGCTACCAGTTCATGGGCTCACACTCTTGCAAGTCACCATGAACCATAATTATCACCGGTTCATATCCACACGAACCAAAACAATTTGAATTCAATTACATCAAGTTCACACTCCTTGTGAATCATGATCAACATGAAAGAGTCAAAGAACGATGGGTACTTACTTGAACGAAAAGCCCGCTACTTAGCTAGTTCCTTTCCGGGTCGATGTGTCTCGTTGTCAACACCGCTTCCTATCAATCATAACACAACTAATTTAACCAGATATTCATTATGAGGCTAATTTCATCATGTTTGACCTGTTACACATTCAACACAAGTTTATGCACATCAATTTACGAATTACACATCATATATTATCAGTAGCGATTTATCACATGATTCACCATTTCTAGGAATTTCATCAAACACCTTATGCGCATAATTATCTAGTTATCATATAACATATTATATAACTAGCATTAACCACCAAATTCATCAAATACAATCAAAGTTAAGGTTCTAACCTAACTTTTACATAATTTGTTGCATATAACACAAAACACATACAATTAAACACCATTACAATGTATTCAGCACATAGATGGAGAATTCTCATGAATTTCACCTATTAACTCAACACTCACATGAACTCATAATCAAAATTCATCATGTAGCATATCTCTTGATGTTTAGCAACTGAAACAAACATGATTCTATGTTCGTTAATCATTCAAACTCATAAAATCAATAATGCATTGCAAAAATTTCTCATCTACATCAAGAACACATCAAGAAATCACTTTTCACATGTGACACCCCGCTCCCCGGCCCCCGGTCTCCGACCGGTCCGTGAGCGGGTCGTCACTTTAACCGCTCTGAATAGCA
>WOUH02000003.1:3157228-3180977 GCA_009936405.2 Stevia rebaudiana | reverse complement strand
AGACTTCATGCATAAAACAATTGTACATTAAGCATGAAATAGTTGTACAATTCTGGATCTCTTAAAACCCATGGGTTAACCCATCCAATATGTATTATAAAGTAGTATAGATAGTGTTTCCTTATGAATTCCTTGAATAAAATAAAAATAAATAAATAAAAAGATATATAAAGAAATAAATATATAAATATAATATATTTGGTTTAAAAATCGAGTCGAGCCAAGAGCCAAGCTACGATCCGAGCTCGAGCCGAGCTGTGCGTGGCTCGGGCTCGAGCTCACAATTTTTCGAGCCGAGCCGGCTCGGCTCGTTTTGGAGCGAACTTTTTTCGAGCCGAGCTTTCTTCGAGCTTTTTTCGAGCTAATTTCGAGCGAGCCACGAGCCACGAACTTTTTGAACAGCCCTAGATCGTATATAATTAGTTTTCATGAGTCATAGGTTACAGTTATCTCAATTAAATAAAAAATATTTTGAATGATTGAAATTTGGTTTGATGTTCTGAATACTCATGGTTAACGTGCTTATATTAGAATTTTTGAACGATAAGAGCTTGAAAGATTAGTGAAACTTGAAGCTATCATCGGTTTAAGTTCAAATAGAGTTCGTTTGACATAATGTTGTTCTGACCTTGTAAAAATGAATCTGTTTATCTTAAACGTGTTTAAAATGGAAAATACATTTTCAGAGGTTATACTATAAACCATTATGATTATGAAGAAGAATGAGTTTTGAGACCAAATGATCAGATTTATTGGCTTTAATGTTGACTTTTAGGTATATCAAAATTTGTGTCTTATACTTGATTCCAAAACAATCTAATATCCTATTCATAGCAGAGACCTACATATATGTTTTAAAGATTAGATTTTGTTGTTTAATGAGTTTATAGGAAGCTACTACTTCAACACCAACATAGTCTCATATGCTGCAATTTTAAAGCATAAAAAATAGCAGAAAAGGCATTTTTAAAACACAACCAAATTTCAGTTTCTTTAATCTATGAAGAACTCTACTGAGCGGATTTTAAGTAATTAAGAACTAACACAGTCAGTTAAATTGATACCAGTTTATGCTAAAGATGTTGAAACCGATCACACTTTCTTAGCACAAAATTGCAATAAAGTTCATTTTTTTGCATAAGTTACTATAACAAATTAACTTAATACTACCAAATCATGAATAGGTGAAACTTGGTTGAAATAATGACCCTACTAAATTTATGACGAAAAATCCTGGATCTGTCAGTGATGTGAGTTTGTATATATGTTAAAAGTAACACCAATGGTAGTTCATTCTTGAACAATATAAGTGTAACATTAGTGAGTATGATTATAAGCATTATATCTAACACTTTAAAGTTCTATAACAACTAGTTTTAATTTCTAACTTTTTTGTTGACTTTTGTGAAGAACTTGTGATATAACGGTTCATACGCCGGATAAAGTTATATGGGAAAGAAGAAACAAAAGCAAAAGGTGGTACTACCACCCGTGCTACCACCTGAGGTACCTGAAGATGAAGTTGAAGTCTCAGATGAAGATTTGGATCTTGTTAATAAAAACCGAGATTATGCTGATTTTGTATCAAAGTTAGACACTCAGCTAATAACAAGGTGACACAAGCCTGATTAATATTTGCTAACATATGTACTATTTGTTGTTACATATTTAAATGTTTAATTTGTTATCGATATAGTAGACATCACAAGTTATTTTTGTTATAGTCTTATGTTGTGGGTTGGTAAATATGTATACATGGATCTACAGAACAGGTATTTTTGAAAATTTTATTTTCTCATTGGTGTAATAAAAAAAATCGAATTTTAAATCTTTTTGTGATATATTTTTTTTTGTTGTGTCAACTGGCTCAGATCAATCCAAAAAGGCACCCGTTGAGGATGAAATTGTGGGTGAAAATGAAGATGTTGTCAGAGACAACGGTGTTGTAAAGTTGACAAAAGCAGAAAAACGTGCAAAAATGAAAAAATTGAGAAAAGAGGCGAAAAAACAAGGGAAAGAGGCGACAAAAGTTGAAGAAGTTGAAGAAGTCCAGCAAAGCTCTCAAGTTGAAGTTTTGGTACTTTACTCGCGTAATTTATTTTTCTGTAATTGATCTGTTACACATAAAGTATAACCAGAAACAATCTATATATCTATGAATCGGTCGATTTGGGTTATTTATTTTAACCTATAACCGGCCAGACAAGTAATAAGTATTAAACGAAAAAGGGAACAACTCACACGTGTGAAAAGTTCCATTTTAATGTAGAGAACCTTTTAACTCATTTAATCTATTTAATTAATGGTATCATGGAAACAAAAAAAAATTTTAAATCATATGTGACACTCTTGATTTTTTATTAAAAATTTGTTTATAATAGATTATATCTTGATTTTCTATTAAAATTTTCAATTTTTAGAAAAAACCATGCTTTGGGTCAACCCAACACAACCCCGTTCTCTGTTTTGACCTGTATCTATTTGGCCCATTACTCAACTCGCTCATTCTGCCACCTATAACTTGTTTTTATTTGGCTTCTATAATTCTTGTATTTTTAATCTGGAAATCGATTGTTTAAGTTAAATAGCATGCCCCATAAACTAACATATTAGCGTTGATATTTGCATGTAATCATCTATCTTACAATAATAATTATTTTATAGGCTGAGGTTGAAAAAGATCTCACCGTTGAAAAAACCAATGAGAAGAAGAAGATTAAACTTGCTGAAATTGGAACATCAATGCCAATGGATCCCAAAGGAAATATCAAATCATTAAAAGAAATGACGCAAATTTGCAAAGACGGAGATCGCGAAATATTAATACTTGGTCTAAAATCTTTATTAGCTGTTTTCAAAGACATCATTCCTGGGTATATTTGATTTAATTATGTAAATATTATTTTCATACATTAATTTTACTAATCTTTATATCGTTTGTCATTATGGAGAACAGGAACCGTATTAGGCTACCTACTGATAAGGAGCTAGCAATGGTGGTATCAAAGGATGTCAAGAAAACTCGTTTTTATGAATCCACACTTCTAACTGTGTACAAGGTTCGATACAATTGTTTTATAAATAGTTATTTACACAAATGGTCCTTGTGGTTTGCAGAAAGTAATAAGTTTGGGTACCAAGTGCTTATGTAGCACATTTTGGTTTTATGCATTCAGTTTTGTAACAAGTTTGGGTATTAAGTTTAATTTTTTTTTTTTTACTTTTTTGGTAAACGAGGGTGAGGTGACCAAAATACCCTTTTGACTCTTCACCCTTTTGTTTTAAGTGCTCAAAAAGTCAAGGGTGTTTTTGTCATTTCACCCTATGTAACAAAAAAAGTTAACGGAAGTTAGCCTTATTACACAAACCCGTTTCAAAAGTGAAAGCATAAAACCAAACTTGTTTACCCTTAGTATCCAAACATTTTACTTTTTGCACAATATTTTTGACAATTTTATTTGGTTGAGTGTTAAATAGGCATACCTCCAGAAGCTGATGTCGTTAGAAAAAGTATCAAGTTTTAAGCAGGTGGCCATTCGTTGCATTTGTACTCTGCTGGACGCGAACCCACGTTTTAATTTTCGCGATAGCTTGTTGAATGTTGTCATAAAAAATATAAGCTCCACAGATGATGTCGCAAGGTTTACTCATTTTTTTTAATTTTGTCATATTATTTATTATAAAACAACTAAGAGTTTGACATTTTTGCGAAAACATGTTAATAGGAAACTTTGTTGCAACACAATTAAGTCACTTTTTACAAATGAGGGAAAACATGGTGGTGAAGTTACTGTGGAGGCTGTTAAACTTATTGCTGCTCTTGTAAAAGACAATGATTGTCATTTGCATCCTGATTCTGTTGAGGTAATAATAATATTATTTGTTGTGATTTTAAATCCATTGTACTTTCAAATAATTGAGTCCACTTCTTTTTACGCCATTTATGTTCAAACTAATGGACTAAAATGGCAATATGAGTGACTAAAAAATAACTTTATGTTTTTTTTATAGAAAATGAAAAGTTATTGTATTATGTAGGTTTTTTTGTCTCTCTCGTTTGATGAAGATCTTAGGAAGCCTGAAACAGTAAAGGCAGACAATAAAAAAATAAAAAAGAAGTTTTATAAGACCGGAAGAAGAAACATGGAAATAAAACAAACAACAGCTGATGATAAAAAGAAAAGTAAGCAGGAAATGTTATCAAAGACAAGAGATGAGGTATTTCGTTGTTCAATTAAACATGTAAATGTTCATTTATTTTATAAATAAGATGATGTGTTTTTCAGGTCAAAGCTGATTACATGGCTGCATCATTAGCACAAGATTTAAATGAAAAAAGGAGGATACAATCTGATACTCTTTCTTCTGTATTCGAAACATATTTTCGGATTTTAAAGCATACTATGCATTCAGGGTATGTATCATCTACATACTACATATTATATAAATACAAGAATTTTTATTAAATTATCCACTTGATTTTTAATTTTTTAAATTCAGATCAGAAGCAAACGGTCCATTTGGGGAGCACCCGCTTCTTGCTCCATGTTTAAATGGAATCGGGAAATTTTCACATTTAATTGATATGGATTTCATGGCTGATTTGATGAAATATCTTAGAAAGCTTGCTGGAGGAAGTAATGATGTTAAAAATCCAACTGATAGTTGTTTGACTGTAACCCAACGCTTGCGGTGTTGCATTGTTGCTTTTAAAGTGATGAGAAACAACCTTGACGCCTTAAACGTTGATTTACAAGATTTTTTTATTCAACTTTATAATCTCATACTTGAGTACAGGCCTGGAAGGTTAGTAATTACTTAATTAATTAGTTAATCGGTAACTGATTCTGTCACGTATTACAATTGTGTGTAATACATATACTTTATTATTATACAACATTTATGATAACAAAAGTGGTAAATTGGGTTCTTGTCAGACCGGCTAAAATATACATTTTAATTAAATTTTTTTAAATATGATTACAAGTGCTCTATTTTCACAATAATCATCTTTCTTTTTTACTAGTGCAAGTTGCATCAACACTATTTGCTTTAAGCTTTAAAACAATAATTTAAGATAGGCATACCTAGATTAAATTGCCTCAAACTGAAAAATTTTAAAGTTGCTTATACTTTCTGAAAAGAAAGTAGGTTATTGAAAAAAATTGGATTAAATAGCTCTTTTAATAATTAGATATTCGAGTTTTAATGCATTATGAACACACTTTGAGCATGTTAAGCTAGTTTTACCAATTTGACAGTTTAGAAAAAGACACCAATAATAGTTTGAATTTTGTCACCACAAATGAATGTAATTATATATATATATATATATATATATTTATTTATTTGTAAATGTTTAGGGATGAAGGGGAAGTGTTGGCTGAAGCTTTAAAGATAATGTTATGTGATGATAGACAACATGACATGCAACGCGCTGCTGCGTTTATTAAACGTTTGGCTTCATTCTCGTTATGCTTTGGAGCTGCAGAATCTATGGCTGGTATATCTGTTCAAATATATATACAAAGCTGCAGTTTACTGTATTTAAAATTTAAATTTGACTTTTCTTTTATTTGTATATTTAAAGAGTTTCTAATAACTAATCTTAAAACCCTAAATCATAATTTTTAGTTATAGAAGTGTCAAACATTAATTTGTTTTGAGTGTTCGCAACATACTAATTCAATATATATATACGAACAATGATTCGATGATAAAAATTTAAGTATTGATTATGTAACCTCGTGTAATTATTCGTGAGTGTATAAAAGAATAAAAATTATTTCTTCAAATAGTAGGTAGCAGTGAAGAAAAGAAATAATAATCATGTTTCACAATTGCCAAAACAGAGTTAAATTGGAAAGAAAAAAGAAACTAAATAGTAATTAATATTAATATATGTTTTATTTGGCTCAGTTAACATTTATAGTTTTTGCTGTAAATAATCTTTACCAACATTATATCTTGCAGCCTTGGTCACCTTAAAGCATCTCCTTCAAAAAAATGTCAAATGTCGTGATCTTTTAGAAAATGATTCTGGTGGCGGCTCATTATCTGGTTCTATCGTGGTAATTTCCCGAAATCTACATTAGAATTTTATTTAATTTTAGGCATAGAATCTTAATCTTATTCAAACATTAATCTACTTTGCAGAAATATCAACCATATGCTTCGGATCCAAACTTAAGCGGTGCATTTGCAACGGTACTTTGGGAGTTAACCATTTTATCAAAACATTATCATCCATCCGTTGCAACAATGGCATCCGGTATTTCAAATCTTGCGAATGCAAACAATCAGGTTTATTTAGCAAACGTGTCTCCTCAACAAGCTTTTATCGACATGTCATTTGACAAGGAAAAAATAACTGTAAAAACCGCCAACAAGCAATCTAACAACAAGAGAAAGAGAGATAACCGACCACCACTACCGCTGGCGGCAGATGAGGTGGCGGTGGTGGATGAGAATGTTGTCAGGACCAAACTCTCTGAGCATTTCGTGCTTGTTAATGAAATGGAAGAAAACGAGAGGTTAAAACGAGAATTGGATCGAACAACAAAAGCGTTGGAACTTCATAAACAGTATAAGAAACAAAACAAGTTAAAGAAACAAAGAACCATGTGATTTATGTGTTTTCAGTTTTGTTAACAATTTTGATGAATAGATAGATATTGATGGAGTTTTTGTCATCTTTAAATGAGATGACATATGACTATTGCTGTTTACATTAGTTTACTATATTTAAAGTCGTTCGTGTTGTCATTTGGTGTGTTACTAGAGTAGAGATTGCTAAATTGATTTTGATTGAAACTGAAAATCCAAATATTTTTATTGTTCCAATTCTCAATTTATTGGTTGGTTTGTGATGCTAATGTGTGTCGGGTTTTTCAAGTTATTCCTAACCTATTAAGGTAGAAAAAACAAGGTTGAAAACAACAAAATTTCTGTAAGCTCATAATTGAATATAGAACACTTTTACGATTTACCATAACCAAGCTCCATAACTAAATTTAAATGATCATAAACAAAAGTTGACAAGAAGATTAATAGAAGCAATAATATTCACCATAACAAAGTTCCATATTATAATCAAAAATTGACTTGCAGACTCATTACACTGCCATAACATTGTACAATACGGGAAAAAAAATTAGCCATCATACATGTCAATAAACTTAAAAACCAAAACAAAAATAAAACTTGTCTTAAACTATAGAAGACTATAAAGCAACCAACCTAACCTAACCTAATTAAACATATCAACCATTTCATCCCCATACCTAGATTGTAGTTACCCAAACGTGAAGTTCTCCTCTCATCCACAACCAAAGTACCCAAAACGCGTTAATAGCATTTGAGTCGGATTATTTCTAATGAACCCACCATCTCTCATGTCCACTGCTGTTGTTGGATTTGTTTTGTCTATTTGATTTGTTTTAAATTATAGTTCTTTAAAATTATATTTGCGTTTCTATAAAAGATTTATTCAGAATTTCTTTAGTTTTTCATCTTTTTATGTATACTACAATGTCTAATATTACTATAGTATGTCATACCGCATATATGAAGTATGATAATAATTCATATATTTTAGTACTTTGAGCTACTTTACGCATTTTCGTCACTTTTTATTAAAAAAAAAGCGTCGGGTACTTTTAAAAAAAAAAACAATACCCGTTGTTTGAAAAAAGTTCAGGGAAAAAATTGTAACATATGTAACATTTACATATGTTACAATTTCTGAAATTTGAAATTTTGTTTAAAAACAAACTACTTTGCGCGTTTTTATAATTTTTTCACCAAAAGTCTTAGATTTTAATGTATTATTTATATAAAAATATGAAGTTGTAAGGATAAAAATTCAAAAAAAGTTTTGTAACATATGTTACAAAAAGTGGGTTTCGGGGGTTTTCTCAACTCAAGTGGGGTTCTGGGGGTTCATGAAAACCACTATAAACCATGTTTTAAATATATGTAGCTTTATATGACATGTATGTATATCGTATTATTTACATATATGTATATACGTGGTGATAGTGGTTTTCTTGGTTTTCATTAAATACTGGTTTTCAAAAGAACTCTCCCATATATATATATATACCAGGGAATCGAAAATGAAACCATGCAATTGTTAACAGATTTCCTAAGCCATGAAATGGAAAAAGGAAAAGATATCACATTAAGTATAAATTACCCAAAAATTTTACATTTAGAAAAAATTGGATTGATAGGTGATGACATCACTAAATCCAAAGTAAAATACGTATGTAACTTTAAGATAAAAAATCCTGATATAACAATTAGGAATACAAACATAGAATACAGCCCCTTAGACAAAGAAGAATTCAGAAAACAGGTGAAAGAAATGATGGGACAAGGATTAATTAGAAAATCCGAAAGTCCACACAGGTCATCTGCTTTCATTGTAAGAAATCACAGTGAAATAAAACGAGGTAAAGCCCGTATTGTATACAATTATAAAAGATTAAATGATAATACAGAGGATGATGGTTATAACATCCCCAATAAAGACAGTCTTATACAGCTTATACAGAAGAAAAAGATTTTTTCGAAATTCGACTTAAAGTCTGGATACAACCAGCTTAAGTTAGAAGAAGACTTTAAACCATGGACAGCATTCACATGCCCTGAAGGACAATTCGAATGGAATGTCCTAAGTTTTGGTCTAAAAAACGCTCCATCAATTTTTCAAAGATTTATGGACGATATTTTTCTTAAATACAGCTTTTGTATGGTTTACATTGATGATATTCTCGTAGCCAGTGAAACCATACAAGAACATGAAAAACATTTAAACCAAGTTTTTGATGAAATTATTAAAAACGGTATTGTAATTTCAAAAAAGAAAATGGAACTTTTCAAAAGAAAAATATCTTTTTTGGGGTTAGAAATTGGCAATGGAAAAATAGAATTACAAAAACACATTTCTACAAAAATTCTTGAGTTTCCAGAAAAATTTGAAAGTTTAAAACAAATACAAGCCTTTTTGGGATTAGTAAACTATGCTAGAAAATTTATCCCTAATTTATCAAAATTAGTCGGACCATTATACAGTAAGACAACAAAAAATGGTCAAAGATTTTTCAATAAAGAAGATATGAAATTAGTAAAAGAAATAAAAACAAAGGTAACTCTAATAAACCCTTTAGAATTACCTCTTACAACAGATTATATAATAATAGAAACCGACGGATGCAAAGAAGGATGGGGAGCAGTCCTTCTATGTAAACCTCATAAATACAGTTCTAAGACAGAAGAAAAACCCTGTGCTTATGCCAGTGGGAATTTTCAAAATAAAAATTCTTGGACAAGTTTAGATTTTGAAATACAAGCGCTAATAAAC
Source organism: Stevia rebaudiana (assembly GCA_009936405.2). Taxonomy (NCBI): domain Eukaryota; kingdom Viridiplantae; phylum Streptophyta; class Magnoliopsida; order Asterales; family Asteraceae; genus Stevia; species Stevia rebaudiana. Next base: position 3,171,610 of record WOUH02000003.1, on the reverse strand, counting down.
GCCTTAGAAAAATTTAAACTATTTTTACACAAGGAATTTACAGTTAGAACAGACTGTGAAGCAATTGTAAAGTTTATCAAAAATGATCAAAGTAAAAAGGTAAACAGAACTAGATGGATAAATTTACAAAATATTATACAAGGTAATGGTTATACTATAAATTTTGAACATATAAAGGGAAAAAACAATGGAATAGCAGATATGCTATCTCGACAGTTAAACAAAATTTTTGTTTCAGATGGATAGAAAAGACAAGGGCAAAGGAAAGCTTATACAGCCTTCCAAGTTAAACAAAAAGGAAGACAGTAAAGAGAAACTACTTGGACAAGCTATCAAAGCTGGACGAAAGCTACCACAATCTATCTTGGGCTTCAACCCAGAAAGTAGCGGTCCAATAAATTATAAACAGGCCAGCAGTGTAGCAGGCTTAAAAAAGAGTACACAGTTTATCATAGAAGATAGGTCATTTCAGTTTGGTGACTATGTATTACATAAATGTCTAGACCCAAACTTGAAATTCAGGCCTACTACAGGAGTAACATTAACAGATAAACAACAGTGCCTAATAGATAATCTATGGCATATACAGACGATGCCACAAGCATCGAATTTTAAAGTTCAAATGTTAAATGCGCTTAGTATATACTTTTATGAACAAAGCGCGAAAATATCTGAAAAACAGCCTTCACAAATGATAAACAAAAAATTTTCTCATTATATAGTATACAGAGGGATAAACCCTGGAATTTACAATAAATGGGAATCAGTTGTAAAAAATTGTTCTACAATAAAAAACCCCTATTTCAAGGGATTTTACAGCTTTGCAGAAGCTATGGAATCTGCTAGAGATTTGATTGGACTACAAGGGTTCTTTATTGAACCAGAACAGGTCCAAACATTTGCTGAGATAACTAAAACACATCCTGAACAAGTTATCAAGCAACAAGCAGAACTCATAGAACAGCTACAAGAATACATTAAAGAATCTGATGAAAAAAGCCAACAAGAAGATACTCATCAGATGAAGGCAACCCAAATGATGCAGTTAATTAAAATAGACATTTTCGAAAGAAAGGTTAAACAATTAACTGAAAAAATAAAAGAAAAACAGACAATCCCACAAAAGAGTTATGAAGCCTTTAAGGCAAGACTCTTAGACATACCATGGAAACACACCATGCAACCAGTATTTGATCACATTCCAGAATTGGAACGTGTCATTTCAGAAAAAATAAACATAGAATTTCCAATTAGTTTATATGAACTACAATTGGAAATTATAGACATGGCATTTCAGAAAAAACAATACAAAGGTGTACAGGTTGTTGAAAGATTAGACATATATGGAAGCAAAACAGGTGTACTTTTACTCCAAATTTCGCTACCAACAGATATGCCAGATGATAAACTCATGCAGTTTTATCATAACGGTATGATAGACTTCTTGGAGTTCAAACTCACAGCAAAAACAGAACAACTCCTTAGTAGATTTGGTGAAAAATTTACTATGGTAGTAGGAAACATTGCTACACACTCTCTCGTTTCAACCAAGTTGGGATGCAAAATTTTCTCTTCTTTTCCATACGCCAACGAAACAACCTACAGACCTGCAAGAAAGAGAATATTTATACAAGAAAATCAAGACAAGTATAAATCGTTAGCAGAAGTATCTACATCAAAAGACATCGTGTTTTCTGATCTCACATGGATCGAAAACGCTTATTATCTTAAAAAGGATGCTATGCTCTTCAACACAAACCAACAAACAACAACAACGCTAATCTCTATACATCAAAAAACCCCCAAACTACCAGAAGCATTAAATTGGCAACACTACGCCTTAATGGCTGAAGGACACTATACACAAATCTGGGCAACACCAAATTGGCATATGATGTTACCCTTTGTTGGACAAGATGAACAGCTAGAATCAGATGACATTCACAACGACCTAGACATCATGGATACAGACATGGATGCCTACTCAGACACTCCAACGATACCAGACACCCATAGGGACTTCTAGAAGACAATCGTCAGCAATGACGATACAACAAGAAGACAAAAGAAAAGAAGACACGTTTTGTGGGCCAGCAACTGTTTAGTTGGCCGACAACTTTTATTTATCTTTTGTAACTTTAATTTGTATCCGTTCCTTTTTCTTTTCCTTTAAGCACGCGTGATAGAACAGTAGTTTATTTTTGCCTATAAAAGAGGTATTTAGTTCAGTTGTAAAACACACCCGAAAAAATCAATAAGAAAATTTTCTACTTCTCTATGGCACACTAAAACTTCTTATTCTTTCTTACTGCATTCCTTACATATCCTTCAATTGTTCTTGTTCTTCATATTATATTCCCAGAAAAAAAAAAAAACTCTTTTCCGCTACAACTCACTGCTGCAACTCAATCTCTCAACTCAACTCATCTCCTACACCTCTGTAAGTATTAATCCCCTTATTTCCTTTCATGTCTTATAAAAATTTACTTATATGGTTATATATGTCCTATTTATGTATTCATAACTACTTCTATGGTTGTATATGTATCACCTGTATGAGTCGAATTTTAATTGTCTATTTTACTCTACTCTATTTTATTGGTATATATATATATATATATATATATATGGATGTTCCATTAAGAACCCTTTTTTTTCTGTAGTTTTTGTATAGGACAATATATGAACTTAGAATCCACTTCAAAAAAACTAAACACATCAAGAATCTACCTAAAATACAAATTTGTGACAAAGTAAACTCATTTGGTGGTTGTATTTTGGCTCCCAAACGTTCATGGTTGTCTTTGCTCCATAATATCCTTCTCCATCCACATAAACTATTGAATCTATATGTTTCGAAACACATTAGAATTATCTCAATTCACTATACGAAGAGGCATAGCAAAAAGTAGAATAGTATGCCAATATTCAAGATTTTTAAACCATGAGAATGGTGAGTTTTCGCAAGAATTATCTCAACTATCTTTTTATTCACTCTATATGTTGTCATAAATTAGGTAAATTAATTTCTTGCTATGTGCCATCCATTGTGGAGTATTTAACTTCATTCACTTCGGTTGTATGTGATCATAACTCAACTGTATAGTAAGACAAATGAGAAAAAAAGAATGTGCCTTTGTTATCTTTGCCAACCCTAAATCAACAAGCTTCAAAAATCAACAAGTTTCGTGGATCTGCTTGCATGAACCAAGCTTTCCAATTCCAAATCCGGCTGCAACCCGACTTGTACAAAAATTACTTGTCCTAACAGAGACCATAAAGAAAAACACAAATCCAAATTAATTAAAATGAAACTTCAAAATTCTGTTATGTGATGAGATTATTGTCATCTATTTTGTCCAGAAGCAAATGATTTTGACTTCTAATCTTACACTTCTTTTTTATCATTTCTTAAAAAATATTGTCCCTAACATTACATCTAAAACAGACTCAGTAATAAAGACGCAGTATAACTGAGCACTTGAACATATGTTACCATTTGATAAAATAAGACATAATTAAAAAGCAATATGTTACCATTTGAGAAAGTATAAAAAAAATAGTTTAAAATAAACCATCAACAATTGTGTTCCTTGGGATATATTATATCTGATATATATGCTTCATTAATGAAATACATCAATGTGATCGCATACACTGGCATGCATTGATTTTAGCTAACCAGTTATTTTAATCTGATTTATATGCAACATAAATGTAAACACCATTGAATAATAAGTAAACACACCCTTAAATGTTGGGGGTAGTGCACTAACACCAAAATCAGATAACTTTATACGCAACTTCAACTTCAAAAATTGTTTAACAATCGACCCGTAAAGAAATTAACATGAATGGTATATAATTAAACTTAAGTAACAATAATAGATTGATTAATAAAAACGTAAAAGGTAAAATGACATAAACAACAGATCAATATACGCAAATGATTTATAGTTTATACAAAAACAAAACTTATAACTTTTGGGTTTTATTGTTTATGTTGATCTAAATTTTTGCATTTATTTGTTGATGATTAATTAAGTTTAAAACTAGCAAAGGTACCCGCGTTTCGCGGCTCCACTCGGCGGATTGAATTTGAAGATTCGTTGACGAAAAACACTATATCGTCAGATAGGTAGTGTTATAAATATATTTAGAAACCGCTCAATAGAACTTCATTATACGAAGGTTGAACGTATTGCACTTTATGACGGAGGCCAAAAGAAGAATTTAGGAGGAAAGTGAGAGTAAAACTCAGTTAGAAGGAAAAAGACACAATTATTTATATTTACGGAAAAAGATATAAGTTCGGTTTACGTTTGATGGTTCAAACAAAACCGAACGATGTAAAAAAAATTAGGCAAGTAAGTAAATAATACATTTTTACCTAATGTCCTTATAAACTTGAGAGGAATTCTATTATATTTTACAGATTATTCTGAATGTTTAAAGGTTGAAAAATGAGAAATAAAAAGTAAAAAAAAGGAAGGAAAAAAACTTGGAGGTGATAGGAATCGAACCTGTGAACTAAGGCAAACATAAGAGACTTTCGATACACTACCATCTCAGCCATGCGAATTTAGTTGCCTTATGTTAGAACGAATCAAACATATTATTTAATGCAAGTCGGTGGGGGAGGAAACCCACCAACATTTAGGGGTGTTCATCGAGTCGGATTTCGAGTTTTCCGGGTTATTCAAATCGGATTGTTCGGATTTGAAAATTTTGAAATGAAATCCGAATCCGATCCGATCCGAATTGATTTGGTTCGTATCCGACTCGATTTGATCCGATTTGAAATTCGGTTTGGATTCGGATCAATCCGAACAATCCGTTCTAACTCGATCAACTCGATTACAAATTGAAAGTGAGCAACATATTAAATTATACGATTTTATCAAACTAAATCGTTTTTTATCAGTAGCACACATCCAAACAGATTACAAATTGAAAGGGAGCAACATATCAAATTATACGATGTTATCAGTACATGAGCAAGTGAGCAACATATCAAACTAAATCATTTTTCAAGTATTATGATAGATATACTCAAAATATTACAAATTATACGATTTTCTGCCCAAACCGACAATATCAAACATGGATAAAATGTGTAACCTCAGTTCGTGTAATCGTGTCTGCGTTCGTGAGTGCGGACTGCGTTCGTCGTGAGTACTCAGTGCTTCGATCTCGTGCCTGCTTTCTGCGAATCTGCCCTCCAATGTTTCATGTTTGCGTCATTGCGTGTGAGTTGTGACTGCGTTCTTCTTGATCTAGGGTTTGAAAGTTAAAAGTGGGTGGATATGATTATCGATTAGTAGAAAGGTCTGCTTCATTGCTTGGTGGGCTTATGGGTTAGAATTTTAAAACTTAAATGGGTCAACGATGGGGCTGATGGGGTTAGAATTTAAATGGGCCATACCAGATTAATCGGATATCCGATTAATCCGAACAACTCGAATTTTTCAGAATCCTAGATCCGAATCCGACTCGAAAATCCGAAAAAGTTATTCAAATTCGGATAAATCCGATTCGAAATCCGAAAAAACGTTTCGGATCAAGTTTTTTCGATTTCGGATTCGATTCAGATTTCGGTTTTTTTCGAGTTTAGATTTTTTTGAACACCCCTACTGTTGAGAAGGGGCAATTCCGGAAATCCACTTTATTCGTTTATTAATACTTAGTATAATTATGAGTAGGTAATACTGTAAGTCTCAAAACAATATGATAGCTTGAATTAGCTGAGTTGCCGGAATCAAAACAGTTAATCGAATCGAATACTCAGATCAAAACCGGTTTTAGTGATTTAATCAGTTAATAAATAAGCAATTATCAACCTTTAGCTAAGATCGATTAGTTCTTATTAGTAAAACCGAGAACCACAAACACAAAGATAATTAAGAACAAGTAATCAAGATACTTTACCGATTACACAAAGATGATCACGAACAACAGCTTTAGTGCACACGTTTACACGTCAGGTACATAAACTTCTTATACTCAACGGTTAACCAATCATTGATCAACATATCAAGTAGCTTTATATAGAGCCAACTGCATGGCCTACATGGGCCGAAAACCCATCTAACCAAAACACGTCCCACATTAGTTTGCTACAAACCTAGCAAACTCCAAATTAGAAAACTATTGATTAAATTAGATAAAACGTAAATTTAAATAGGTCCTAATTGTCGGTAAAATAGAGGTTTCAAATATATTTGTGTGTGTTTTTTGTGTTCGGAGAATTTAATCAAGGAAGACAATCGAATAGAACTCGATGAATTGTAATACATACATACAGACCTATCTATGCATGTATGTTCGGAACAGTTTTGGCGATTAATGTGTGGCGCCAAGAACAACCGCCATGAGTAAATCTAATAATTCCAAAACTGCCCCTGAACATTAATCCTAACTAATTATACAAATTATGACATAATAAGATCCTAATTATCGTAACATATAATTCTAAGCTTAATTTAACATAATAACATTCACCCCTAATTAAACTTTCTTCGTTTTCTTTGTCATTATCGATTCATTTGCTTCTTCTATGGCATGCATTGCTCTTGTGAAGTCCACATTTCGTTTCTTCATCATCATTTTTGCTAGATTACAATTTGTTTCCAAGAACAAGACTCGATCTTTGTCTTCAGTTTGGTGTTGACAGCTTCTTGTTTGCTCTTCAATTCCACCTTGCAAATTCTTCTCTTTCTTCGCATTTCCAACAGCCACATGGATTCTGTAGTTCCATTCAAGTAAATCCAAATACATAAGATAGATTGCCTTTAAACTTACTGCATCTTCATAATTTAGATTTAAATCTTTCACACTAACAAGCCAAAGACTATAGGTTGTAACCCTCTTGTGTCCACCTTCTTTCTTAGTGGTCACATACAAGTCAAATACTTCTATCCCTATTTGATTCTTAGTTGTAGGAGGAAGTGGTCGATTTGTAATATTAAGATAGGCATGCAAAAACCAATCGACCATATCAAAGAATTTGTTTTTCAATATCTCACGATAATACCAAATGTTATCAGTAGATTATATAAAATCCAACATCACCATACAATCATTAAATGTTCTGAATTTGAGATTTAATATCAAGTTTTCAGATTAATCATCTTTTGATTTTCAAGATTCAGGTGTTCAAAGCAAGATTCTAAGTAATATTCTTTGAACGCATTATGTGATCTATCACTACCCAAATCATCTTTAAGTTCTTTTATCTTCGAGTCTTTGTTTAGAGAACTCAGATTTTTATCCTTGGTTGGTTCGTTGAACAAATCATATTCAGTTTTAAACATACCCTTTATGTAACATTTTTCTCCTTCAAACCAGATAGTGAAACCTTGTAATCTCAGTTGTTTGATACTTAACACGTTTTTGTTCATGTCTAGGGAGTAAATTACCCTTTAAATTTTAAATATCTGATGATTAGTTTTGATTTTAACTTCACGGGTTCCTCGTATAAATTTGAATTGAGAATCATCGGTACGTGTTTCAACCCCAAAAGATTTTTTTATTTTATCAAATTGTGATAAATTTCCAGAAATATGATGTTGGTATAACGAATTTGCATACCATACGTCATCCCAAGAGCCAAATTCTGATCCACTGACTATGTATTCTTCATCATAATCGTCGATTTGATTGCCTTTTTGAATTCCAACTTTGTCGAATCAATGCAGTGGTTTCATCTTGCTCTTTAAGGTTGCCATCTTGTATTACATGTCTCGATTCTCGGCAATAGTAGCAGGTTTTTGGTTCATTCGATATTGATTTCCTTCGTACTCTGTTTCTTCGCCTTTCTCTCATCGTTGATTTCGTAATTTCCATATGGGTTCGATCGCCCTGATGCTCTGATACCATGTCAGTAAAACAGAGGTTTCGAATATATTTGTGTGTGTGATTTATGTTTGGAGAATTTAATCAAGAAGACAATCGAATAGAACTTGATGAATTGTAATACACACATAAAGACCTATTTATACATGTATGTTAGGAACAGTTTTGGCGGTTAATGTGTGGCGCCAAGAACAACTGCCATGAGTAAAATCTAATAATGCCGAAACCGCCCCTGAACATTAACCCAAACTAATTATACAAACTATGACATAATAAGATCTTAATTATCATAACATATAATTCTAAGTTTAATTTAACATAATAACACTAACAAATACAAACCATAATTATCGACCAAATTCTTAATCATATCCCTGACTTTATACGAACAAAAACAAAACAAAAAAAGCAAATGAAGTCCTTAAAGTTATGTTTTTCCAAGACAAAGAAGAACGATGCACTCGGTAAAATGTGTGTGAAACAATCATTTGATTACGAAGTTGATATATCTTAAAAAGAAGGTTTGAAGTGTCATGTAGTGCTACTACTGTGAGTGGCGTATAAGAGTGTACGTTTATGGTGAATCTAGTACATTTCATGTTAGATATTTCGTGTAACAACATACATGTTCAAGGACGCAAACCTACCCGCACATACGAAAAGCAAATAAGGTGTAGGTCCATGCTGATCGATCGTAACTTAGCTCCAATTGAAGAATCAAGGAGAAAGATTGAGGTTTGAAACAAACTGATAGAAAAATTAAAGACGTATATTCAATCGAATGGTTTCTTATTGATATGACAATTATTACATTCACTAACGAATGAGTATCTATACGTTAAAGCTCACAATAAAATCTTGCATGACCTTTCTAACAAATCTAATCAAACAAACTACTCAAAACTTACAAACAAAGAACCAAGAACAAATATTTATAAGCTTCACAGTCGCCCCATCTAAGGAACATGAAATGAGACTCATTCGCCCCATATCAGGAACACGAATGGAGCCCCATTCGCCCATCTAAGCAATACGAATGAGTGGCTCATTCGTGTTACTCATCTTGTCCCGTGTTGTTTTACGTTATCGCTCCGGTAAGCTAATTCGAGTAGTAACATCCACACAGAAATGCACTAACTGAAGGTTATTGGTAAGTTCATTATATATAAACTTAAAGATGTCCAACGTGTGAATAAAGGTAACGAAATAATGAAAGATATAAATTCAGAATTCCGATCCATATAACCTACTCTCAAGCTTGGCGTGGAAAATCATATTCCTTGGAGTTATTGAGGGGATCCGCCAATGATTCATATGTTGAACTACTAGTTTATTTCTACAACCTTAAAAAGGTGTATTCGGGAACTATTACACATATTTGGAAGAACGACTTAATGTGTTTTTAAATGTGTTTCCTTGTTTTTGTGTTGCGGTTAGTACCTATAAAACTTGAACTGAATTATTTTATTTACATTCGCATTTCTAATTTACCCTTTTTACTCGTTACAAATTCAATTTTTTTTCAATTATCTGCGACATGTTATTATTATTAATGCGGCTCATCTTAAAAGTGAATTTAAAAGGCTCATTATTTCTAGCGATTGGCATAAAAAGTAATAATTAGATTTTTCCCGTGGCTTATGGTATTGGAAAATATGATAGTTGCAATAGTTGGACATGGTTTTTATAAAAGCTTAAAGAATGTATAGGTAAAGTTCAGATTTGGCAATAATTTCTGATAGGGCAACCTCGATTGACTTGGAAATAAAGACAATGTTTCCACTCGCACAGCATGAACTTTGTTGTCGGCATCCTACCAATAAATTTATGTTCAAAATCCATAAAGAAGAAAGATGATTACCTTCGGTGGATGATTACCTTTAAGGTTACTAGTAAAGTAAAAAATGTGTCGATGAAATAGATTCATTGAAAGAATTAGCTTACATTTATCCTACAGCTAGCCAGCTTAATAGGTGGCTCGAATATATGGCTAAGCTAGAAGCCAGATAGAAATGGAGGGCTGGATTCGGTAGGCTAAGCCTGTGGTTTGCTTAATTCATGCTAGGGTTTGAACACGCGTATGTTCTTGAATGGTGAACATGCGGGACCACTGTGTGACCGGGTAGTTTATGTGGTTTTCCGCCTACAAAAATCGTAGGCTAAGAAGTGATGGCTTAGCTGAAGAATAGGGTACATGGAAAAGTATGATTGGCGTTGACTATGAATGTGTAAACATGTGGGACCAGTGTGCGACACGTGTCTGTTCCTGAATGGTAAACATGTGAGACCAATGTGTGAACAGGTAGTTTATGTGGTTTTCAGCCTACAAAAACCACAGGATAAGAAGTGGCGGCTTAGACGGCAAAGGGGGTACCTGGAAAAGTATGATTGGTGCTTACTATGAATACGTAGGCTTAATACCATGTCTATTTTTGTAAAACACCTGGTCGAAATGTCTATTTATGTGATTTTCCCAATTAAGAATAGATACCATACAAAAGCCTAGAGAGGTTAAAAAAATATAAAATGAAAATAACTAAATGGCTCGAGTGTCATAAAGCTGAATCGATAACCGTTAGTAATCGGTGCATTTTAGGTAGTCGTTACTAGATATTAATTATATTCAAATTGCACCGATATGTTTATAACTATATTAGTCTTAATTGCTTTTTATATTATTTTAGAGTGGTGCATAAATGAGTTAGAATAAACAAAATGAATAAATCATAATAAGTTAATTGAATTTAAACGAATGAATTGTAGTTTGATTTATAATTTCATGTTCACATTTTGACAGGAGATTAAAGGAAAGAATTAATTGGTTTAGGCTTTCAATAATAAATTCAAAAGCAACTTCGAAATGCAAGTAAATGGAAAATGCAAGTAAATGGAAAATGGGCTTATGGCAGATGAATGAGGACAACTTATCGGAATATGAGATGACATCCAAAATCTAATTGGGCTAAAAGCAAAGTAGTGGGCCATTGCATTGGATTTTCAGGAGGATCCTACGAGGGAATTAAGAGGAATTTGACGGCGGCAATGCAGAGGGGTTACCTTTTGGCACAAGTTTTGAGGTCAATTCCAACTGCCAGCTCGCTTTTGGAAGTGAGATCAAAGGAAGAAAAAGATACACTTGATGCAAGGCTAGTTTGTTTCGTGATTTTCTCCGGGTGGACGGTTTGTAAGTTGAATGATTATTTTAGTTCTCTCTTGTATTTTGGGATTTGCAATCTAAGCATTCGATGCCTTTTGCTAATTGTTAGATTGAATGGTTGTAAATAATTGGTTTTTGCTTAAATCTGATGAATTTCGTTTCAATTCCTGAGAGTTCTAGTAATTAGGATATATTGGGTTATAAATTGGGTTTGGGTAATCTTTGATTGATAAATTGGTGATAATCTTCTATTGTTTTGCAATCGAAGCAAATGGTCCTTGTTTGTCACAATCATATCACTAACACAACTATGTCTATGTGGTTTTCCCAATTTGAAAACTAACTTATGAATTCACTTATAAACCGGAATCCTGGAGGAATCACCTTTTCTCATTAATTGTTTACAACTTCAATTTCATTATTGTTTTCTAAATTAAAATCAAACCTTTTACAAATCAAATTTATTTCTCAGTTAATAATATAAAATATAAAAATTATAATATGAATTAACACTAACCACATGCTCCTCGTGGATACGACACCTGAGTTACCCTATCTATAGGTTATTTTTAGGTTGCATGACCGCTACGACAGGTCATCAAATGGCGCCGTTGCCGGGGAGCTAGTGCGCTTAGTATTAATTGCATTAAAAATAAAAAAAATTAAAATTAAAATTCAAAAATATTTTTGCTTATTTCATTTTTTTCTTTGCTTGTTTCATTTGTTCGTCGTTACTTTGGGGTATTTGAGTGTGTTTTGCAGGTTCTTACTTGATGGATTCAGATTTGGATTATGATGAGGATGATATATGCACATTTTGTGGGTGCCACGGTCACTGGGTTGGAAGTTGTCCAATGTTCGAAAGCGGATATGAATATACACTATCGCCATATTCACATTGCGAGCCACATCAACCAGGTTATCAAAGATATTACGGGTCAGAGGTGAATTACAACTATGATCAAGATTGGAATTGCAATAATTATGAAACACAGAAAGAACTAAGCTCAATTGATGAGGAGGAGAATGATCTTGCTCAATTTGACTTGATGTTGTCTAAAATTGAAGAGAAATTATCACAACACCATCTATCAAATCAACAACGAATCAACTTCTTACGTAGCAAATGTGAGGTACTATTGATGAAAATACAGTTTCAAGAATCATTTGAGGACAAGGTTGATAAAGAGGTTGTGGAGAATAATACCACACCAGTCCCTCTAGTTGTTGAAGAAGTGGTTCCGGTATTCGTAGAGCATGATGATGAAGTGGAAGAAGATGATAAAGGTATTTCAAGGCACAAAGTTGAATGTTTAGACCAAAATGAAGACATGACCCCTTTCGAATATCAAGAGACGACTGAGGCAATCAAAGTTTTTCTTGAACCCCCTATAATTTTTATCAGTCCAACCAACAAAGTTGGGGATGAGGGTTTGAGGAGAAAGAAGAAGAAAGTGAGTTTGCGAGATATTGGACTAGCAATCGAAAAGTGGCTTTGCAACAAATTCTCAATTTACATGCCAACCATCTAGAAGCAAGCAAGTGCATGTCATGTCAACTACCGAGCATTTATTGGAAATTCAGTAGGCAAATGTGCACTTAAACCGTCATAAACACAACATGTATGGTCTGGATGAAGACCTAAAACTTAGCGCTCCTTGGGAGGCAACCCAATGATTTTTGTATATTTTGTATTTTTATTTTATATTATTTTTTTAGTTAGATGAACTTTGTGGGTGTGTTCACTAGAATCCCTCACGAGACTTCACTCTTCCACTCGGGCTACTGTGGGGTTTAAAAGGCTTGTTGCATACGCTAAATGCAACCGTGATTCCTACGAAAGTGAGTTTAGATTTTTTTTTTTTTAATTTTTTTTAAATTAATCATTTTTTATCGAATTCTAGTTTCTAGCTTAAATGCTGCATTGAAGACAATGCAATGTTTTAAGTTGGGGATGGGGTTGACACAGTTGGTTTGAGTGATTTCAAAGTCTTATAGAGTTTTAACGAAAAAAATGCAAAATTTTAAAATTTTGGTGTTAATCGCGACGTGAGCAGTTTTCTTCTACACGATTTTTTCTGAGTTTTGCAGGACATTTAGATAAACTTTGAAGATCATCATTTAGCACACAAAGATGTTGCTACATCAGTATAGGTGAACTCGTTCCTTTTAATGAATTCTGTTTAAAATGATTAATTTTTTTTAATTGCATGTTAGTTAGGACATTTGTATATATTTTTTTCATTCATTTAAATAAACCGGAGTTGATTATGAAGGAAAATGCTTACTGCCCATTGAAAAGGAGTTTTGCATAGATGAGAAATGATAGGAAATTGATATGTTGATTTTTTTTTAAATTAAATCTAAAAGAGAGGAAAGCATACGTAATTTGTGATATGTTAATAGGCTCAACCTAAACTTATGAACACCAATGTTGCGTGCAATGACCTTAATGAATATATGTGTTTAGTTTCCCATTCCGATGTGCGTGGTTTAAAAAACTGAGTCCCGACAAAAATGGGTTGCGAGTGGTATTTTATACCTAGTATTCCTCTTGCACACACCATGTTTCTGTCATTATGATGCCTTCATGTTAATAAAATTGGTTAGTTCATTATTAGAAGAAAAAAAAAAGAGATATAAAAGAAAAAGTTGAAAACAAGAAGAAAAAAAATCATGAAAAAGAAAAAGTGAGAAAATAATGGGAGAAAAGTCCCACATGATCACCGTAGAAGAGAAATAAAAAACTAAACAGTTATTGTGTCATAATGGTAGTTCGTGGTCAGTTCAAGTGTGAGTTAGTGAATCCTCAAGAAATCATGAGGTTGGGTAGGTTTTGCTATGCATGTTCGGATGTGGGGACGATTAAACAATGATGGTAATTTTGTACATTATTAAGCACAAGGCATTTGTTGTGATTAAACGGGTTTGAGTTTAAAGTGGATAAATATATTGTCAATCACAGTTACTATGTTAGTACAATAATGTTTGAATGAAGTGTTATAAGATTAGCATATCAATTGTGATCTCATTACAATTCTTTTTCGGGACGAAAAAGGTTTAAGTTGAGGATTTTTTATCGGTGCATTTTAGGCAGTCATTACTAGATATTAATTATATTCAAATTACACCGATATGTTTATAACTATATTAGTCTTAATTTCTTTTTATATTATTATAGAGTGGTGCATAAATGAATTAGAATAAACAAAATAAATAAATCATAATAAGTTAATTGAATTTAAACGAATGAATTGTTGTTTGATTTATAATTTCATGTTCATATTTTGACACGAGATTAAAGGAAAGAATTAATTGGTTTAGGCTTTCAATAATAAATTCAAAAGCAACTTCGAAATGCAAGTAAATGG
>WOUH02000003.1:3140937-3157128 GCA_009936405.2 Stevia rebaudiana | reverse complement strand
AATGCGTCGCCCGCGCGACCTGCGGACACGAATGCAGCTCCGAAAACCCGGGTCCGCGTGAAGCAAGTTTTTGCACCGCCCCGGTCCCTTTTTTGGCTCTATCGATCATCGAAACAGCCCCGAACTTCAAGAAGCAGCAGCGAACAACAGCTGACCCGTGGTCAGCAACTCCATTTTCACGGCCCCAGTCAGCAACTCCATCCATGGCTGGGTCAGATATCCTTCTCGGTCAGCTCGGCCTCTCGCGAAAATGGAGCTTATTTTGTTGCTCTAATGTGATGTTGATCCATCCCTTGTAGTAATGAGGAGTTTTAGAATATTAGGAATGTGTATAGGTTTGTGTTACTTCACCAAGGGGATTGGAAAGTAAAGACTACCTGCAAATGACTTTGATATTGGTTTAAAACTATTTTTATAATTTTAGCGTATTCTTTTGTTTATTATGTTCATGCTAAGTTCACATTTTTTGGGTTTGTAAATGAGGTACAAACAATGCCTGCAAAATAACCAAACAACTAGGGGTAAACTAATAGCACAAATTAATAAAATAAAGAATAAAGCACAACAGAATGTATCAGGGGCATAGTTGCAGAACATAGATGGTAATAACCTAAAAAACAAAGTATCTTTGATGACAATTATGATAGAACATCAAAGAAAAGGTAGTGTTTTGGGATGTATAAGAATATGAAAGCGCCAATTAAGAAGGATTAAAATGTATTGGAACATATGAAGAGGAGGATGTAGATTAAGAAAATTATGAAATAAACAATCTTAAGAAGTTAAAAGCGTACTCTCACTCTCCAGGACATGGTATTGTGTGATATGTCAAATTTTACACATGTGAGTGAGAGTGGTGTGAGTTTTTATTTATAAAATCATTTAAATAAGATTAAAAGAATTGTATCAAATATGATTGGCCCTCCACTCTATTTCACGGCCATGAGATAAGTCACGCGGACACAAACATATTTTACCATTTACAGGGGTAAATTACGAATCATATGATGTATAGAAGGGGTTTAAAGTAGATAGTTATACATACCAATTGAAGAAGCTTTGGATTTACAATAGAGTATATTTGGGCTTTTAATTAAAACAAACAAACATATCGAGTAAAATCACATTGAAACAGTTAGGTCTGAGAGTGGGTAAGGTTATAAGGGTAAACCTTACCCTAATTGTAATGGATAAAAAGGTTGCTTATAGAGACCCTGATCCGGGCTATTAAACAACAAATCATAAAAATTGTATAGGAGTACATGACTACGGTGTTCAAGAAGATTTCAATGAAGGAATTAACTTAACTAACTAAATCAATCCAAGAAAACGAAATTAGGGGTCCCATTTAAATTAAATTAAACAATACATAAAATAAATAATAGTTAATACTTAATACCTAACTTGTAGTATCAAAAAATAAAAGATATATCAATCTTACAGTCCGACCTGATTTTGTACGATCATTTTCATGATAAACCGTAAACGAAATAGTTTGTTACCATTTAAAGGTTTGAAACCGATTGACCGAAACTACAAGTAAATACATAAACTAATAGCGAAACCAAACCGGTGACTGCGGTTGTTTTAGGGTTTAAACCAAACCATAAATACCCATTCTCAAGACCCAAACGCTTAACGTGATTCTTCCTTAACGTCTATAGCGTAACCTTAAACCAAATTTTGCTTGTATGCTTCCCGTGGCTTAACCAGGCTTTGGTTATTACGGTCGGTAGATATTGGTTACAATAGTTTGACATTTTCAAGTTACATGACGATGCAATTCGGTCACCATCCTTTCTATTAACGTAATAATACTAGTTTAATGTTATTATTTAGTTTGCTTGAAGATGATTTGAGGAGATTAAATAGACTGGGTCTCCTGCGACGTAACATCCCCAACTTAATAGTTGTTTTAATTTAAAAACTGATAAAATACTGTGGCTTTAGATCCAAAATTCAAACTTCAAAGCATTTGGTCAATTCTTTATACCTTCAAGTTGCGCTCTACAAACTTTTGACTTGTGAATTGTAGGGGCTTTTTAATCGATACAACAAACCTTTTGTCACCATCCATCATCATGTCTGCATATTCAATCAATTGCCGCGATCACACCACGTTTGCTACCTCATTGACATTTTAGATTTTTCTCAAAACAATAATACAATATAGTTTCAGCTTTGATTTTTTTTTATTATTTTAATAATTTTATAATTTTTTAAACATAATGGTTTTAAAGTATTGTTGCGACATGTATTTTTATTACTTGTATATTTCAATATATATAGTTTTTATCTAGAACCGACCGGATCAAAAAATTTGGTGTAGTAACACTCATTTTTACAGCAAAGTAATTTTGTAACTTACTACTTTGAGTTTGTGGTTTCATAACTTTTACACTATTTGTAACCTATATTTGTATATATTCAACGCTGTCAACCAATGAAAAGTCATATTTTGAATTTTAATAGCATATGTATATCCGTCCATTTTATATATGCTATAATTTTTCAAAGCACACGCTTCGAAAAACGTCGAGGTGTGTGTTTTTGAACATTTGAGATTAAATATAAAATCCATCTTACGGATAAATATTAAAATACATACATATATCTATATATATATATATATATATATATATATGGAAGGATCCTAATAGGTGCATCATGCATGATTAAAAGAAACTGGGGCCGCCAGTGTTGTCATCTTACCTATATATTATTTGAAAGAGAAAGTTGGTAAACAGAAGTTGATTTTGAAAAATGGAAGCAATGACTGCGGGTAGTGGCGGCTGCAAATTCAAGTTAAGAAGTTTAACGGTGGCATCATGGTTGTCGTGGTGGTTCATTATGGCCGCCACCACCGGAGCTCAAACTCGAAACACCACCGATCCAGCTGAAGGTGTCTTTCTCTCTCTCTCTCTTAGTTATTATAAGTT
Organism: Stevia rebaudiana; assembly: GCA_009936405.2. Classification (NCBI taxonomy): domain Eukaryota; kingdom Viridiplantae; phylum Streptophyta; class Magnoliopsida; order Asterales; family Asteraceae; genus Stevia; species Stevia rebaudiana. The sequence goes on along the minus strand of WOUH02000003.1, from coordinate 3,154,189 downwards.
TCTTTTCTTAAACTCATAAAATCAAGTCTATATAGTTTATTATGATCTTGATTTCATGTTTTTCTTCACTAAGCTATATGATGTTTTCATGGGGATGGAATCTTCAAGTTTTATGTAATATTATAATATTGAAATGCTAATGTTAGTTGGTCAATTATATATTGAGTGATTCAAGTTTAAAGCTTGTTAAAATCTTACTTAATTTACTACTAATTCATGTTTGAATTGGATTATGCATTTGTTTGCTTAACAAACTTTGCAGATCATATTCAAGTTTGTTTTACCCATCTATTCGATATATATCTTGATAAATATCAAATAAATGATCCCCATATCAAGCTCAAACGTATGAATGTATTATAACAAGACTCTGACTATTATTTTGAACTTAAGTTTATCTTAAAGTTAAAATTGAGCTTAATTTCATTTTGTTGTCACTTGTCTAGTTAATTATGGTTACACATGTTTTTATTAGATCGATATATATGGCAAATTATTTTATTGAACAGTAAGGAAGATAATTTTGTTACTAAACAGAACCAGCTAGGGCCTCGAATGCTTGGATATAGTTGATTAAATATCAAGTTGATAGATAATAACAAAGTTATAATTATAATCACACCATAAAGATCTAATATATTTAATTATGTTGATGTTCACCCATAGGCCTTAGGAAAGCGTTGTTTTGGTCTCTTCCAGTGCATTTGTGGAATATCTTCTCATTACGAAATTGTCAAATAAACCACAGAGTTAATATGAAAAATCATACAAGTAAAAGTGTAAAACTATTATAAAATAAAAATAAACAAATATAATAATAAGTACGAAAATGAAAGTTTGACTATTCTTGCAAAAAAAAATAAAAATCCACATGCTTTTGTGTCATATTTGTATATTACCCGCCTGAAGTAGCAAACGTCGGTTGTAACTTGTAAATTGTAACACGGTGGTTAATAAGCATATTTTGAGTTTTCATTCGAGTTTTTGGCTCGTTGAATTTTGAGATTTTACCAGTTAGGTTACATGAAACGAATTTTTCGAAAATGAAATTGAAGATCAAGGCCTCTTCCTTTGTTTCGATTGCGATACAGTGAATTTGAAGAATTTGATTATGTTGTTGATTTGAATGCCATTGTTGTTGCAGCGCGAGTTATAAATGAAATGTTCAGCCAATGGGGGATATCACAAAGCTCAGTAACAGATATGAGATGGAACGTAAGCGGCGAAATATGCAGTGGCGCTGCCGTTGACGCGACGAACTTCGATTCCGACAATTACAATCCCGCCATCAAATGCGATTGCAATTTCCCCAATTCTACTTGCCATATCACTCGACTGTAAGCTTTTCTTCAATTCAGTTTGTGATTGACTTTAGGAATAATTGATTTATGATCATCGTATTGGAGTAATTAATTCAATTGCTGTTGTTTGTTTGTATTTTAATCATCAGAAAAGTTTTTGCAATGGACGCTCGGGGTACAATCCCTGAAGGACTCTGGAGTTTGACTTACCTTACCAATCTGTATGTTTTCAGTTTCTTCTATCTTAGGAAACATGTGTATATATGTACATAAACCGTTAATATTCTTCGAATGATGCAATGTTAATAAGTATTGAAAAAGGCTAAATCCTCTAAACATCTTCCTAATCAACCTCCTATTGGACACTTAGCAAAAAAAAGCATTTGTAGTTGCAGTGATTAGCTGATTATTACCAATTGTTCATTTGGATGATGATTAGCAGAATTTAACATGTTTTATATAACTATATGTAATTTAATCAAGAAACTCATTATTGAAACTTGCATTTTCTAATAGGTTTACTCTCATGGTAAGATTTTAATGCTAATCAAACATTCTACTATATTAAGAGCAAAACGGTGTCAAAATGCGTGTTTTTGTATACAAACATGTACATTAGTTTTTATTATTATTATTATTATTATTATCTATAATTGTAATTGCCTTAATAATTAATAATCAAACATTTGTTACAGTAATCTTGCCCAGAACTACTTAACAGGCCCTTTGTCGCCTTCTGTTGGCAATTTAACTCGGATGCAGTGGATGTAAGCCATCTTCTTTCGATACTATAATATTAGTGATCATTTTTTACTTATTACATTTATTAAAATATATTTGCAGATTTATGATGGTTAATTTTATTTTTTACAGGACTATAGGTATCAATGCATTATCAGGGGAGATTCCACCTGAAATAGGGCGGCTTACTGACCTTAGATCTCTGTATATTTTTTCTTCATACTTTATTTTACTTCATGTTATCAAGCAGCAATTTCAATTTCATCGGTTGATTAAAAAATATGGTTTGCAGGGCTATTGGTACAAATAATTTTAATGGTTCCCTGCCATCGGAAATGGGAAATTTTCAAAGATTACAACAACTGTAAGAACACTAATAAATATGCTGATTAAAAAATTATTTTACTTAAATCACAAATTTCTCGTGTTGTTTAGGAAGTGGATTCTATCTAACTTGTTAATTTTTTCAGTTACCTTGATAGTGCTGGAGTTAGTGGTGAAATTCCTTCTTCATTTTCTAATTTAACGAGTCTGGTCACAGTGTAAGAACATTGTATATTAATGATGTTTCAGAGTACAACATCTATGTTGAATTTTCCATAATATTTATCATTCTTTATTGAAATTTATATTTGGGCTTACAGATGGGCTTCTGATAATGCATTCACCGGGAGAATACCTGACTTTATAGGGAATTGGAGACTGTTAGAAACATTGTAAGTTATCCTCTATCGCATGTTTATGGCATATGAAATGAAACCGTATTATTAGTTACATGGTTGATGCTTTTATAGGAGGTTTGAGGGAAACTCTTTTGAAGGTTCAATTCCACCTTCGTTTGCTAATTTGACCTCATTGCAGGACTTGTAAGTCTTTTAATTTCAATTTAAAAAAATGTTTTATTTATTTTTTATTTTATTTTTCCAAATCATTATATTTTGGTCTTGTAGTTCTGAATGGTTAATATGTAACTGGTCTTGTTATCTAATTTTGCAGAAGGATAAGTGGTTTATCTAATGGAACACTGGATTTTATCAGGGATTTGAAGTCCTTATCTGTTTTGTAAGATTATATATTTTTTTCTGCAAGTCTTCCTTCTTAGATCCTTTTAAAACCCTAAAGATACTTATAATAAAATTAATATCTTGCAGAAGTTTGAGGAATAACAGAATTTCTGGCTCTATTCCAGCTGATATTGGAGAATATCAAAGTTTGTCACGACTGTGAGTATTGAGTAACCTGCATCAAGACCCAAGTATTTGAACATGAATTTATTAATATTCAATAAAAGATTTTTGATGTTATTTTCTATTGCTGTTTACAGGGATTTGAGTTTCAACAGTTTATCTGGGCAGATTCCAAGAGATTTGTTCAACTTGAGTCAACTCTCTTTCTTGTAATAGACATATTCTCCTTTTACAGATATTATTATTATTACCTTATTCATACATTAGGAAAATATGTTGCAATATTGAAATTAAATAACTGGTGCTGTGTTTTGACATTTAATTATACTTGCCATTATATTCTCAGGTTTCTTGGTAACAATAGTTTGAATGGTACCCTACCCAACATAAAGAGTGCAACTCTTCGCAATATGTAAGCAGATTCTGTCTTTTACTGAATTTATACAGGTTTCTTGAATTTAGCTTTCATTATTTCAACATTGATTTTAGCGTAGTTAATGTTGAAAAGTTAAACATAAAACTTAGTTATGTTTATTTAACTCATTATGTCCTGAAATTTAATCTAATGGGTCGATTGGAAGATAGTAGTTAGCTTAGTTGGTTTAAGTTAGTTAATGTAAGCTACATGAAGTTATCATCCACAATAAGTTAGTTATGTTGGTCAATTAATTGTTGGTTAGTTGCTTATAAACAGGCTTATGTATCAAACATAATGTAGGGAAAGTATTAGAATTTGAATGCAAGTACATGATATTGTGTTGATTATATATTGTTAAAATTTCAAGCAATTAATATTATTTAAGGGTAAATACTTTTTCTAATTTTCATGTACTTTTCGAATGCAGTGATGTGTCATACAATGAACTATCTGGGACACTTCCTTCATGGGTGAATGAGACAAATCTACAACTGTATGTGCACTTTGAATATATCACTTTCATATTCTTATTTTTGCCTTGTGTTTTTAAAAATTGATATTTTATGGTGACTCAACATGAGTTAAGTTTTAGCTAATTGTGTTTCTGATATTTGTATCTGCAGTAACTTAGTTGTGAACAACTTCACTTTAGAAAGTTCAGGAAACGGGTACTTGTTTTCTTTCATTCTACTTTTTTCTAAATAGTTCTGTAAACCTATTGTTACTGCTAATGCATGTACTAATTAAAATGAAACGTGTTCTATCTCCAGCGGTTTGCCTTCAGGTTTAAACTGTCTTCAAAGTAATTTCCCTTGTAATCGTGGGTCCCCAATATGTAAGCAAGAATCTAGTTTCTTTTTATTGGCAAATTGGATTTTAACGATCCAAATTATGACCCAATGGCCAATAATCTCAACTTTCAGTTTCTTGCCAAGGGCAACCCCATTAGCATAATCATCATTGATTTACCTCGATCTCGCTTATATGTTTTCTCATTTCGTTCACAATCATCATTGTGAGTGAAATATTGAAATCTAGTGGAAATAGAGTAAATCAATGATGATTATGCTACTGGGATCGCCCTTGGTAAAAAACATGAAAATTATAAATTATAATTATCACTGGCCAAACTGCTGGTATGGATTGTTATTGGCAAATACGTCATAGTTTGGATTATTAAAATCCAGTTTGCCTCCTTTTTTTTTTTTTTTTAATTCTTAACACCAACTTAACACACCTTAAATCTTGGTTTATAGATAGCAACTTTGGAATCAATTGTGGTGGTCCCTCAATTACATCCTCTAACGGACTACGTCACGAGCAAGAAAATGAAGCTCTTGGACCGTCAACATACTATGTGACTTCTGAAAGGCGGTGGGGTGTGAGTAATGTTGGACAAAGAGACAACCCGCAATACACATTTTCTAGTTCAAGCCAATTCACAAACACACTAGATTCAGAACTTTTTCAGACAGCAAGACTCTCTGCCGGTTCGTTAAGATATTATGGTTTAGGTCTTCAAAATGGTAATTACACCGTCACCCTTCAGTTTGCGGAAATTGAGATACAAAATGGTCCCACTTGGAGAAGCACCGGAAGGCGCGTCTTTGACATTTATCTGCAGGTATGAATTTTGGTCACTTCACCCTAATTTAACAGAAAGTTAATGGAAGTTGGTCTAAATACCTGAACTCTCGTAAAAAATTGAAAGCTTAAAACCTAAACCTGCTACTATAAACATGTAGTACCCAAACATGTTACTTTTCGCAAATCACAAGGATCATCTGTGTAATTAACTCACTATTTTATATATTATTTTTTATTTTTCGGTTATCATTACTAAAGTATAATTTTTATTTTAAAATGTGTGTGGGTCAACCCACCTAAACCAACCCGACTCGTTTTGACCCGTTTCAACCTAAAACCCTTTTGAGCATTGACCTAAGTCACCCAACTTGTTTGACCAGCTCATCAATATGAAGTTTACTTATGATTTGCCTAAATTTTATTATTATTTTCTCAAATATTGTTTTTCTTACAGGGAAACCGGGTGATTCAAGATTTTGATATAAAAATGGCAGCAGGTGGGGCCTCCAATCGTCCCGTTTCAAGAGTAGAAACAGTTCAGGTGTCTAATAACTACCTTGAGATACATTTATTCTGGTCTGGTAAAGGGACTTGTTGTGTACCTACTCAAGGGTCTTTTGGACCTCTTATATCTGCAATCAGTGCCACCCCAAGTAAATCCATTTTCTCAAATTTACTCATTTAACCTTCAAAACTTGATACTTGACAACTTCTACCCTATACTTATTTTTTTTACAGATTTCACCCCCACTGTTAGCAACAATCCACCTTCCACAAAGAAGAATAACACCGGTTTGATTGTTGGAATTGTGGTTCCTATTGTAGTTGTAAGCTTTCTGTTACTGTTAGCCTTGTTTATATATCGCCAGCGAAGGAAGAAACAAGATTCACCTGACTATAATGAAGGTGGTCTTTCCAGATCTTTATGATTTAGATGAAATTTGTTGACTTTTTTATTTATGGTTAAGTAATTGTGTAAAAAATGTTCATCTGATTTTGCAGAGTTTTTGGGAATCGATGCGAAACCATATACGTTTTCTTATGGAGACCTAAGAACCGCAACTGGTGATTTTAGTCCTCAAAATAAGCTTGGTGAGGGAGGCTTTGGACCTGTTTACAAGGTATAGTTTACACTTTTGATAAAAAAATACATATTTTAAGTCAAACTTATAACCATTTGGAAAAAATTTCTATTTTGCATCTCTATTAGAATCTCCATCTCTATCCTTCAAATTTAGAGTTTTATGAATAGTGATTCTTTAAATATAGAGATCCATTGTTCATCATCTCTATAATATTTTGTTAGCGTATAAGAAAGAGAAAAAAGTTAATAAAATAAGTGTCTGCGAGTGAAATAAAGATAGAGATGGAGAATGAGATGTGGTTAGTTAAACAAAATTTAGAGATAAATCTAAAAAAAGGTGATATTTATTTAGTTAAATTATAGAGATGAAAATAGAGATTTTACTGTGAATGCTCTAAGTCAACTTCTATTTAACTCCCTCGTAAACGTTTTAATTGTTACAGGGTACCCTTGAGGACGGAAGAGTAATTGCAGTTAAACAACTCTCTGTAGCCTCCAACCAGGGAAAGAGTCAGTTTATTGCTGAAATTGCAACAATATCTGCGGTCCAACACCGTAACCTTGTGAAATTATACGGTTGCTGCATTGATGGTGAAAAACGCCTTCTTGTTTATGAGTATCTTGAGAACAAGAGTCTTGATCAAGCATTATTTGGTAAGAAATATCATCTTACATTCAGAAATGCAACTTGTACAAAATTTGTTAACAGTAGTTTAGTTAGTTAATGTTATTTAGTTAGACAACTAGTTGAGCGATAACTGATAAGTATTGATTAAAGATTTACCTAAAGTCTCCCAACAAATTCACAGATTTTGACATGAATTTGGAGTCTAAAAGTCTCATGTTTTGATTGGTTTCTATATGCAGGAGAAAAAAAGTTCTCACTTAGTTGGGCGACCCGTTTCGAAATTTGTCTTGGAATCGCACGCGGTTTAGCATATCTGCACGAGGAATCTCGAATACGCGTTGTACACCGTGATGTTAAAGCGAGCAATGTTTTACTTGATTCTGATCTTAACCCCAAGATTTCAGATTTTGGTTTGGCCAAACTTTATGATGACAAGAAAACACACATGAGTACTCGTGTTGCAGGAACAATGTAAGATGAATATCTTTTTGTTCTTTTATTCTTAAATATACATATGTATTATTAGTTAATATTCTTGAAAAAATTGTGGTTTTGGTAATAATAAGTTGACAAGGTGTTACTTGATTGGGTATTTTAGTGGGTATCTGGCACCAGAGTATGCAATGCGTGGACACCTTACAGAAAAGGCTGACGTGTTTGGATTTGGAGTTGTTGCACTAGAGATTGTCAGTGGAAGATCTAATTCCGATTCGACTTTGGAAGATGATAAGATATATCTTCTTGAATGGGTATGTTTCATCTTCTTCTTTTTCATTAGTACTTAGAAATTTGTAGAGGTTCATTTGGTTGCGATTACTAGCAGGTTTGGGTACTAAGGGCTTAAAGTAACAAATTTGACATTTATGCTTTTAAATTTGTAACAAGTTTGGGTATCAAGGTTAACTTTTGTAAACTTTTTCTTTAAATTACCATGAATTGACCAAAATACTCTTCGACTTTGTAAATAGTCAAAGTCAAATGGTGATTTTGGTCGTGTTATCTTAGTTTGATATAAAGGTTAACGGAACTTAGTTACAAACTTACAATACTCAAATTCGTTAATAAATTTAAAGCATAAAACACAAACATGATATTTTCCGCCAACCTCAAATCTTTGTAATTAACTCAAATAAATTTATAGAATATTAACCAAGTTTCAAAAGTGTTTCAATTAAGTCACTCAAGTTTAAAAAGTGTTCCAATTAAGTCACTCAGCTTTCATGTTTTATTTAAATTATGGGGTTTAACATAATTTTTTTTGCATGTTTTTTTTTTCAATTAGATTTTTTTTTCTTTTTTGATGCTAATATGGAGCGGTGACGTGGATTTTAGTTTTTTTTTTCTATATTTTTATGGAATTAACAAGTTTTTTTAAATATAATTACATATATTAGAAGTTTCAACTCTCACATCTTATCTTCCATTACTTTCTTGAAAAAAAAAAAAAAAATCCAATGATGACCCAATTTGAAGGTTTAGTGACCAAATTGTGCAAAAGATGCACCAATGACCTAATTGGAACACTTTTAAAACTTGAGTACTATTCTGTGACATTTTCCCTATATATTAAAATACTTATTTTGATACTTGTTCCTTTTTTGTTTGGTTTTAGGCATGGAACTTGCATGAAGATAATAATGAACTTGAGATAGTAGATAAAGAAATGTCTGAATATGATGAGAACGAAGTGAAACGTGTAATGAGAGTCGCGCTTTTATGCACCCAAACTTCACCAATGCAACGACCATCAATGTCACGAGTGGTGGCAATGATTTCAGGAGACATAGAAGCAAGTGGTGTTATCACACGACCTGAGTATTTGACTGGTTTTAATTTCAAAGATGCTACAACCTTTAAAAGTGGTGTTCCAACTTCAAATTCCGATTCTATTCCTAGTACAAGTCGGTCTGCTGTTTCACCTACTAATGCGTCGAGATTGTTGCTTCATGATATTATTGGAGAAGGTAGATGATACATTCATCATTTTTGTTTTGCGATATCTTTAATATGTTTAAGTAAAAAAGTATATAAAGACAATTGTATTTGTGATATTGGTACGTTAATTTGGATTGTAATATGTTGTATGTATTATTTTTGCTGAAGTAAATAACATTATCCATTATTGAAGAACATCACCTTGAACATGCATTTACATGAGGCTTTAATGTCACTTTTTAATAAAAACATTTTTTTCATTCACCACGGATCGGCATTCATCGTTAGTTAATGACTTAACGACGTGATTCCATGCCATGAATATTCTTATGATACCAAAAATGGTGGTACGAAACCATCTACATGATTATGAGTCTCGTTTATAATGACTGAGGTATACCCGTAGGATGTGAAACTAAAGTAACTGACATGCGCCAGTCGTGTGAGTTTTTCACAAGTAAGTGATATACATGTGTGAATGAAAGTGGTGTGAGAATTTAACGCTCATTTCTACTTTTCCAATTACAGATAATTCAAAATTGATTAAACATAAAATTAATATTAAATTAATCTAATGAATTACATAATAAAAACACAAATTACTTTAAATCTTAACGGATGTTGTACAATTAAGTGTAGATAGCGTTAAATCTTAACATTTTCCGATTCAAACATTTAGTGACTACGAAATGGTAAGTGCGCACTGTTCATGATTAAGAAGTGCGTGGAACTGACTGGCTACTCATTCTCAAAACCCTAATGCGTGAGTGAGAACATTCGAACCGGATACAACATGAACCTAGACTCATGTTAACACAACCTCTTCTTCGGTATTTCGTGTTGCCAGGATTGCTTGGATTAGAGAAGGGTTTGAGTGTAAATCTAAGTAGAGATTGATAAGGAGGAATGATGCTGGTGTAAAAAATGAAGTGAAAAGAGTGGTATTTATAGGGTAAAATTACAAAAAAAATGTTGGAGTAGCTAGAACGGCTATATTCTCGACCAACATCCCAAATCACGCAATGAGTCTTCCCACTGCAGAAGACCCACACTCCCTTCACGCAGAAAGGGGGTGATGTTCCACTCCGTAGGTTTCTCACATTTGCCTTTTAACGGAGTATACCAGATTGTCTAATATTGATTTACGTTCACGGTTTAAGGCCCAATATGCGTCATGCCATATATCCTCCATACAAAGTCATTGTCAACTAGCTTGAACGAAAATGTTTAGGGGCCGAGGTTTTTTTGGAAGAAATAAAAGGAGGCCTAGCTATATACGTAAAAAAAAAAAATGGACTAAAATCCCGAATTTTACACTATGAAACAGAAAAACGACGGGGGTCGGGACCACCTTAGGCCCTTAAAAAGCTTCGCCCTTGACTCTTAGTGTTAGGGATTCCAGTTGTCGCCGTTGAGACCTGTACTCGAATCCAGTCAGCAGTAAAAACAATTCTATTATTTTAACTTTTATTATTATTTTTTCTCAATATCCTATGCATTTTAACTTCCAGATGTTATTTATTGGGCTCTTTATAGAATAAAGCCCAAAATTCAAAACCCTAAAAATAAGACCTTATTGACCGGCACTAAACCCTACTCAGTTCATTATATATCCCGCCTCATTCTCTGTTTATCAACAATCTCTTGGTTCTTTCACTGTGTTATGATCTGAGTTCACTTTCTGCTGTAACTTCTTCATATGATCCGTGAGCTTTTGTTTTACAATACTTTAATTTTGATTTTCAAGTCGATTTTTGTGCGAATATGATGAGAAGTATTGTCGCCCCAGTCTTACGAGCTTCGTAAACATACTTAGCTCGGTGCTGATTGACTATCATAATCTGATTCTTTCTCAATTTTCAATCGTTATTAAATTTACTGTTTTCATTGTTTAATTTTGATCGTTGTTTTTTCATTAAGAAATTAGAAGCTCATTAGATCTGTTAGTAGAGATCATAGTTTTCAAGCTATACGATCTACTTGATTTCTACTCGAGCGATCATTTTCTAAAGTATTTTGACTTTTGATTATGTGAAATCAGCTCAGTTATTTAGAATTATAACTAGTTTTGTAAAATTTCGAGGTGATTTGGTTTACGAAAAATTGACATGATGATTTATTTTACCCATTTTTGTCTGCATATCGCATGATGATCTAAAATACATGCACTACCATCTGATCTTATCTTGTAATCAATCATCTCTACCTAAGTTTTCACATTTTTGTCTTTTCGTATTGATGTTTAACAGACTGTAATCGATGATGCAAAATCTATTATTTTAAATGATGTTTATCTGTGATTAACTTAAATTGATCACCATCTTTCGGCTGAGATTGCATTAAAGTGTCTTATTTTCATTCAAATTTCTAAAACTAATGCCCATGGTATCTGATGCTTTGACACAATTAATGTTTTAGGCATCTCGTTAAGTGGGCAGATAGTGATGAAAACAGTTTTGCGACACAGTTTGCTGATACTTTTCAAAGCTTACTGTTATTTATTTCTGTTCACATGTGTAAGATGAAATTCATGTACCATTTTTAACATTATTGTGATTAATTAATTCACGTAAGTCATTTTGTTCATGTGTCCTTTATTTTTGTAATTTTCGATTTTTATTAATGTCTAAACATTTTAAACAATGGTTAATTTCATGTTGGATAAGTTGGAACCATATGATGGGATCTCTATTATAGTGATCAAACCATGATGCGGACCGTACAGCTTTAGTTAGCTTTTGGGGATAAATATTTGGTTTCTGATGGTTCTTCTACTTTCGCATTTAGTGTTTCATTAATTTTTTACAAGTAAATTGTAATTTGTGCTTTTGAAGTATTATCAAAACATTGACTCTCCCTCTTTTAAAATTCTCCTTTCTTAGTCCTTATTGTTTCGTTTTATCTATTTTGAGTCATTGCCATCAACTTGTTTTAAGTTATTTATTTTTCAAGAACTATTATATCCACCCTTTTCTTTTAATATTCTATGATTAAGTTGCAAATGATGATGAATCAGACAGGGACATCTGCATTCCATTGGAGTATGATGATTTGTCTGTGGGAATCTCTCTGATGCTTGAACCACAATCGCTATGATAATTTTTATTGTTTTAAAGTGCCAATGATGCATCAAAATCTTGATGATATTTTAAGATGATTATATATATCAAGAAACATGAATCATCGCAACTGAGGCTATGTCATTTGTTTAATTTTTGTTATAAATTTTAATGGTGGCTATCCGCGATAATTTATATGATTCATGCCGATGGTGTAGGGACGCAAATTGCAAAAGACAAGGGACATGGATGTTTAAAATTTATTGTTGACGAGAGTGATTGAAAATGGAACATTAGGTATTCAGGAAGCAGTGGGGACGCTAATGTAATGTGACGCTAAATAAATAAATGACAATAAGAATTTGAATTTATGTCTCAAATGTGACACGAAATAAATAAATCACAATAACTTGATGACAGTGACGCAAACTAAATAAATAAATGACAATACGAAAATGAATTTATTTTGGACTTAAATTTTGGTAACTCAATAACTAAATCAACTTGTTCCAATTGTATTACAAAATCACCAACTTAGAGACTAAACAATTTATTTCACATATGATTTAACGGAGCTTAATTTCAACCTTAAAATATATTTGAGAGAGCATCGTTTTATAAAAGCTGTAGAGTTCCTAAGAGCGTAGTGTCTTTTTAATTTTCTACAAACAAATTTTGTTCTATATTATTATAATGTATAAGTTTTGAATCAAATGAGAGCATTCATAGCAACTTCTCAAATCCTATATATACTTTTTTTTTAATTAAATAATACTTTTTTATACTTTTATTATTATTTTTTTCTCTAATTCACTCACAACCATTGTAAAAGACTATTAAATTATCATCATAACTTTTTCTCTCTCATACACTAAAATCTTTATCTTCATATTTTTTCTTAACTTTAGAGAAAAACAACCAAAACTTAAATATTTTTCTCTCCTCTACTCACAACCACTCTCAACCACACCTCATCTACTCATAACCACTCTAAACCACACCTAAATTATGCAGGTTTCTCTCATATAAATATGAGGAAGCTACTGTGAATGCTCTGATAATGAGGTTTTGGTTAAATGTATACTTTGAATGTCTTTAGACCCAATTGTTTTGGTCAAAAATTAACAAGTGTCAATTTTAGGTATTCCAAATTAGTTAAGTGAGGAAAAAGTGTTTGTCAAAATGTTAAGTGTGTCGAATAGTTGAGTTAACCGTTTTATCCTTTAAAACCAGTAATTATATCTTAATATCCTTAAGTATCCTTAAGGATATGTTAACAGTAAATAGAATATGACAAGGATAACACAAGGAT
>WOUH02000003.1:3109958-3128284 GCA_009936405.2 Stevia rebaudiana | reverse complement strand
ACAATTTTATCTAATTACACAATTAAACCTATCACGTTTAATTACTAGATAAAATCAATTAACCCAATCTTTGACCTCACGTCAATATTGGTCCACCATATTCACCAACGCGCGAATACAGTCCGATAATTTCCAACAGAGTTCGATGATGATAATGATTCTTCTTCCATGCCACCCATAATAACGTAAAAGTTTTATTATACGTCTACTTCTTCCATGCAACCCCCCCAATTGCAGCCATGCTCAACTACCCAAAAAAGCGGCAGCAATGGATATGTGGTGGTGGTGTTTTCATATGTCTACTTCATCCATTCCCCTTATTATAAGTCTACTTTTTATCGTGCAATATAATACACATATTGTAATAATCAAATAGCAATTTCATATTTCTTCTTAATTTATAAAATCATATATTTTCTCAAATCATGTTTAAAAAGAATATCGTAACACTATGTTTTTTTTAACAGCGAAATACCTGACCACCCGGCCTCACTATGATGAACATGCTAACATTCCCCCTAACGAATTGCTGAAAGTGTGACAACCCGGTACTCGTCGGTTCCAGTTGAGAAAAACCTGATAAAATCAGTAAAACCCTTCCATCTGTCAGGTTGGAACCTAAAACCGATCTAATCTCCAAGCTCTAACTCTCACCCAGATATCATTGCGTCGACAAATAACCTTAAAACATGTGTACCTATTGCTTTAACATATGCATGACACATATTTTAATACAAAAACGATGTTAAATAGAAAACTATTGCTTTAAAACATATGCATGATACATTTTCAATACAAAAACGATGTTAGACAGAAACTATGTGAACTAGATAGATACTTGAAAGTATTGCTGAGCCACGTAAAAGGTATAGGGAGTCCTCCCATAATTCCTCATTTTTCCCCACTGCCACATCAGCGTCACATCAGCTTTCTCCACTTTTTCCCACTTTTCCCTATTTCACTTGCAACCCTCCCACTTTTCCCCACTTTTCCACCACATCATTTATTTTATATTTATTAAATATAAATCACATTTAAGGATTAAAAGATTTATAAAGTTAAAACATTTACAAGTAAAAAATTATAAAACCATTACGAAAATAAGATTTTACACAAAGAGTTTTCAGTTTTAATGTTTATGCGTGGTCAAAGTACAATAACTGAAACTTCAAAACTCATTTAATCCCATAAGGTGTCTCATTTTAGGATTTCAAGACCACAGGCGCTGAATCTGGCAATCTCATTTTCTTCTCCACCCACCACGATCCGTGGATCCTTTCTTCTCCACCCACCACGATCCGGCTAAATTCGGTACCCCCACCCCCACCCTCCCTCTCCAACGGTAACATACTCGGCCCAGATCGGTGACTAAACCCCGATTTTCACCACCCCGATTCCGGGGGGTGGTGTTCCCGATTCACCCCGGAAGCCACGTGGGTTCCCCGAGCCTTTCCCCGAGACCACTCCTGCTCTCTAAAAAAGTGCATATATTATTTTTATTCCTCTATTGAGGCCGCTAGTTGCTGTCATGAAGCCGAAGCCTACATTCAAACCCAATGGTCCCATACAGCTTCCTTTTCTGTTCTGATTTGCGTAGCCTACGGTTCTATTTCTCTTCCAAGGCCGTAAGGCCATATTTGCAAAATTTTAGTTGCAAAATTTTAGTTGCATAATGATCTTTTGAATTAATTTAAACTCTTTTTTGGCCCTCACACTTTCATTAGCTATTTTTAACTAGCCTTCCTTTAATTGTAATTTCATACTTCATCTTTCTTCAAATTGTCGTCTAGTCCTTTAACTTGGTCATTGTTCTCGGAATTGACTTCTAAATTTATCTTTAACCACCCAAAACCTGCAACGACCAAATATCACATAAAAACTTATAGTTTAAACCTAATAAACACTGACTTTCAACGCCCGATTAAAAACCGGTTCCTCCCAAACCGGTTCCTCCCAAACCAGTTCGACCGTTATGGACAAAAACTAGTTGTTTGGGACTTTTTGGACGTGTTTTTTTTTTGTCGTTTTTGGACCCTAGTACACCCCTCCCTCAACTAGTATAAATAATATGTGGATGGAAAGGGTTGATCACACAACTCATAACGCAAACCTCGAAACGTAAGAAACGCAAAAACGCTCGCTTGCACTATTTTTACATTCATTTCTTCTTGTACACATTCTTTTTTACATTATGGCGGCATCACAATCTTCTATCGGGGGTAACACCGTCAAGCCAACCGTTGTTGAAGTTCTTGAGCATACTAGGAATCCCGATATTTGATGTAATTGGGATTTGGTTCCGATGAGTAACAGTCAAGAAAAAGCTCGTTGCAACTTATGTGGCGCTCTTTTAGCGAAACAATCAAATTCTGGTTTGACTAAACACATCGAAACAGAAATATTGTCCCGCGTTGAAAGTAAATCCGGAGTCCAAACAATTGCAAATGGATAGTAAAGGTGGAATTTTTAGTTACGACTTTGAACGGGTTCTGGATCAAATGGCGAAGTTTGTGATTCAAGAAGCTTTGTCGTTTAACCACTTTAACAACCCAAAGTCGACAAATATGATTCGAGAGACGTTTCAACCACGCTACAACCTTGTATGTCTCCAAACTCTAAGACGTTATTGTTTAATAATGTGGAATAAAGCTAAACTCGAATTAGTTGCATATCTTGAAAATTTAAATACGAGTGTGAACTTAATTAGTGATGTTTGGTCAGCTCCACACGGTTTACCCGAGTCGTACTGCATCACCGCTCATTGGGTTGAACCCCAATGATGGAAAATGTTAGAACGTACAATCGTGTTTAAACTATTCGGGTATCCACATATGTGATAAATGTTATTTCAAATTTTATATTTTGTAATAATGTTTTAAAAGATAATATATAAACTATTCTCAATGTCATTTGATGACGAGTCTAACAAGCAGTTAGAGAAATAAAAATTAACATACTTGCTAATGTAAAATGGCGCATATTATCACACTTGATGTATGACACATATTATTAACTTATTTGTGCAAGACGGCCTTGACATGAACAACGATAAAATCTTAATCAATGGATTTTAGACAGATGTTGCATGATGTTTTAAAAAAAAGTAAACAAAAAAACACATGGAATATAGAGAATTATGTAATTAAGGATACGAGTCATAAAAGTTTGGGACCCAATCAGGATGTACGAACTAGGTGGAATTGAACTTGTATGATGTTTGAAAGTGCTTTATAATAAGTAGATACGTTAAATGTTTCATAGTTGTCTTTATTTATGAAAATGATTTAGCCAAGGAATTTCCGGATTTGTGTTGAACTAATATCCATACCTATTCGATTTTGTTCAAGTTTTTGAAACCTTAACTACAAATTTATCGGGGAATTATTATCCCACAAGTCTCCTGGTGCTTCCGGAATTATATTTAATGGCATCAAATCTTAAAGCTTTGAAAAAAACAATATAATGTCTTACGAGATGATTCAACCAATGAAAGCTATATTTAAAAAATATTTCAAAGAACTGCCACCGGTTTTAACATGTGCCATCGTCCTAAACCCGATGTAAAATGATACGGTGTGGAATGTACGATAGAAGAGATATTTACAACTTAGATATGCACAAAGAAGACCCAGATTTTAACACCGTAGCTCATCTAGTTCCGTATAATTTGAAATGTATGTTTAATTTTTATCTAAATATATATGGATCCAACAAACACATGCCATCGGGGCGGGTGGCTCATCTAGTTCGGTTAATAAACCGCGAGGCTTTAGTTAACCATAAACTGTAAAAATAAGGGCTAAACGACAAAGGGGTAACACCCCTTCAAGCGAACTCAGTAGGTATAGTGCTACGTATTATAGGACTGACATAACTACTGAGGCCTATAACAATTTTGATATTTTGGCGTGGTGGAAACCAAAGGAAGCGGAATTCTGATTCTTCCCAGCAGTACTACCAAGGCCTAACCTCCAAACCTTCTAAGATAGCTTTGTAATCTGCATTTTCTCTTAGTGGTAGAGTTTTATCGTTGCGAAGAACAAAACTCACTCCGGAGGCGGTAGAGATGTGCATTTGCTTAAAGGATCACTTGGACGCAATCGATTGTATCCAAGACGCTACATCACTTGAAGATGAAATAGAACTTGAAAAAAGTGCTGAAAGAGGAGGTCGAGGAAGATCTATCTACCATATTATCAGAAGAAATGAATGATTCACATCAATGTTGACGAGATCACAAGACGATGAAAATGTTTATTTTTAAAAAGAATAATATTGTTTGCTTTTTAATGTTTTTTTTTTCTTTGTAATATGTTCAAAATGAATAAATATGGATTTTTGTGTTTTCAACGGTCGTATTTATAACATCTAAAGGGGTGGGGAATAGACTAGAACCGGTTTGAGAGTTGGAACCGGTTCCGGGTGGGACCCAAACCGGGTAGACTAGGTACTACCTTCTAGAGATGAGCATGGTTCGGTTTGGTTCAATTTTGACATAAAACCGTAACTATAACCGACATGGCGGTCAAATAAATTTGATAACCATAACCAATCGGTTATGACGGTTTCTGTTAATCGGTTACGACGGTTATAGTGGTTTGGTTTGGAACGGTTAACCGCTAAATAAATATACATTCAATAATAATAATATCAAATTATCAAATAACAAAGCGATAGCCAACAAAGTATCAACAAAAACGGTAAAATCTAATCCATAAATTCAAACAAAAGTTCAACATGGTGAAATATCAAAAATCCGACAAATGAAAATAGGTTTGGTGGATATTGAAGCTTAGCTTATTATATCTCTTTACACCCTTGTTTTCTCGTGTAATCATATATAGTTGTGTCAGTTCGGTTATGACGGTTTTGGAAACATGTATAACCAAAACCAATCCGCTAATTTTGGTTATACAAAAAAACTATTAACCAAACCATCGGTATTATTACGATTTGGTTTTAGGGGTTTGTTATTTTCGGTTATAGCGGTTACGGATCGATTAATTTGGTTTTTTGTACACCCCTACCTTCCACTACGATGAACCGGTTACAACTCATACCCGGTTCTCTTCAAGAGGTGGTCTCAAAAGAACCGACCTTGGTAGGAACCGAAACCGGTTAAAAAAAAATAAATAAATCTGAACACAACTAAATTATGCCGTTAAAGTTGATGCCGATGGTCGGATAAAGCCCATTTATTGTGATTATGAAAAAAGTTCCATCATATTTGTATATGTCGTTATTTATACAAGGCCCAACAGTATTCACATTATATGTTGGGCAAGCACAGCCCGGTCTTAGTTTAGGTAGGCTTTACATAAAAATTAGTCTGAAATCATGATCAGGAAGATAAAAAGTCTTTAGAGAAGAAACTCAAAATCAGAAAGTTCGTGTTCACCAGTCGATCGAAAGTAAAATCCTAAAAGTAAAGGAAGTGTTCGATTCAGTCAAATGTAGGAATGATTAAGAAGAAATTGAAGCAGTGGTTATACAAAAAAGTCAGTGATTTGTAGGAATTTGTTAACAATCAAATGGGCATATTGAATCAATCGAACAACCAAACTTATTTGTTGACTATTGCATATTGGCCACATATTTCTCACCAACCAAGTGACTATCACATACAATATAAATCTTCAACCAAGGACTAAAAATCGAATCAGCAAATCAGATTGACTGACGATTAGGCAATCAAATAAGGGAGCTTTATTTTGTGGCAAACATGATGGAAACAAAGAAGATCGCTACATAAACTTTGAAGCTTTCAAGGAAAAGGATCAAACTAAGGATCATAGTGAACATGCATGATTAAACAAGCTATGATCATGAGAAGGAAGAGCAGAAAACATTGCAAAAGAGAAAAGAATCCAAACCAAGATACTGATTGAGATAGCGAGAGATAATACCTAATATAGCGGTATCACATTGAAGGGAGAAGACTGTTATTAAAAAATGGCCAAAATCGGATCAGGATGACATCATGAGAATGTGCAAATAAACTTTTGGCAGGTCATACTACACTGAGCTTAAGGCTTTATCCTTGTACCATTCGTGAGGCCACTCGAATAAGAAGATTACTACTACTTGATAGAAAGAAATTATTGAACATCACAAGGAAAAAAACGGCTGCATAAAGCGTTGAGTAAAGGAACAAACTAGGTAGGACATTAATGATATGCTTTATGATATATGAAGACGGACAAATGCTTGTTTCAACCCAACAAGAAGTTATATGAGAACATTAAGGACACTAATAGATGATGAAGACTCAAACGAAGAATTGATTTATGCTAGATAAATACAAGTCTAGCTTAGGGGAGTGTAATAGAATGTAATATAGACTTAGAGTATGTAATTAAATAGTCACAAGGCAGTAAACCAAAGTCAAACATGACAAAAGTCAATCGCCTCTAACTGGCGATTATGACGGTTTTCTTGTACTTCACGAAGGGGCGGAACCACCTTGTTAGTACCGTTCCATAGGCTATACATATGTCTAAAATTGTATAGAATTTTTTAATCAGTTTCGCACTTTCGCAAGACAAAAGTGTCTTCTTTGACTTTCGTCACATACCATATTTTATACAAATTGATCCCATGTTCTTGTTCTTAGTATTTGATATATGAATCTGTGATTGTCTGTTCTTGATATCCAACAAACAACCCGATTACCTAACCAAACAAAGAAAAAACATTTAAGCCCAATTATATTCAACATAAGTTTGCGCAATAATTTAGACTAAGACTACATCAATTTTAACAAGATAAAGTTATAAGTTGATAGAGGTTGGTTCCACTAAAAACATTATTTTGCCTAAAAATAATAAGAACAAATTTTGGCCTTTCATTTGTTTAATCAATGGTTAAGATTCATGGGGATTGAAATGCAAGTGGAAAAAGAAGGAAAAGGATAAAGGTGGAAACTCACTTGTTAGACTGTTTAAATATCCTCCACCTTCTTTTAGACAATTATAACTTTTTCATACGAAATTATTTTTTTAAAAAAATTGCACCTTAAAAACGAACGTTTTTTCATCTTTAATTTGAGTACCATAGTTATATACTTTTTTTTTTAAACTTAAAAAGAATCTAGCACAAAGAAATATAGTACAAACTAATCTATTTTTTTTAAAAGATGGGAAATGAAAGATTTATAATACAACATATCTATATCTAGTTGTTTTGATAATACAGTACATGTACATACAGTTGTTTTGAGAATACCGTACATGTACATTTAATTGTTTTTAGAATACAATACATGTACATTTAGTTGTTTTGAGAATACAGTACATGTATATACATTGTTTTGAAAATACAATACATGTGTAGATCTAGTTGTTTTGAGAATACAATACATGTATAACTTTTTTTTATAGAGGATGAAAAACTTGTTTTTATGGTGCAAATTTTATAAAAAAAATAATGTAGTATGAAAAAGTTATTAATGTTTAAAGAATGTGAGGGAAAAGTTAAAAAAAAAAATCAACAAATGAGTTTTTACATGAATGTTCTTTCCTTTGTTGTTTACCTTAAGCAAATGAATGGCCAAAATTTGTTCATATTGTTTTTAAGCAAATTATTCTTCCTATTTGATCCTTCCTCGTTATATGGGTTGGATGAAGGGTGTACTTTAGGTTATTTTAATGAAGTTTGGGAATGAGGTTGTGAGTTTAATTAAGTTTATAAATATTATTTTTGTTTTATAAACTTTCAAATGTTTAAACACCACCTTTTAGTGCTTTCATTGGTTGCGTATTTCATACTTTTTTTTAGTTCATCTTTACGTGATTTTTATTGGATTCTTCATGCCTTATTGCCTTTGTTGTAACTTGGTATGTTTTTTCACCTTAAATTATTCAAATTTCAAGTACATGTTACAAAATTAATTTTAGATAGAGAAGTACACAGATTACATAATTATAAATTGCACCTATTGCATTAAACTATGATGATACTATATAAGACGGTTGTGGCCCAAGTTTATTTGACTTGATTGTGTCGTTAACTTGCACTAGAATATATGGTGTCTTACTTTTCAGACATCTAAGCATTAATACCATCTTAAAAGAGTGATGTTCTATGTAGTGGGACCTATCTCAATTCTCTTTATATCAAATGAACGTACTAAGTTTTGCTTTTTGGGTTAACGGTTCGAACATAAAAAATATTCGAAGGGTCGAATGTGTTAAAGGTGTTAGTAAAGCAGGGCGTTTGATTATTAATCATTATATTCAAGTGTTAACCTCTTGATTCACATGGTCAAAACTCAATAGTAAGGGAAGCATCACATAGTATAACAGTAACATATTTTGCTATCATGTTTAGTCTATTTATTGTTTAATGAACTTTAAACATGACCAAGTGACCATAGTCACTTGTCTTCATCACTTGATGGCCGCCCTCTTATGGGTAGTGGTGTATGGGGCTTGATGGTGGTGTGACCAAATGCCACATATGATGATCACTTGGTGGTCAAGTCCTATTACACATGATCTAACCGGACAAAAATTAGTACTTAACTCACCTGCCCCACCCATTTTTCCATGAAGTAATGCTCTAGTTTATATAAGTTATAGACCACATATATGTGAAAAAGGTAAATGGTTATATTAAATTTGGCATACAGGACAAAATGTCAACACAAAACTATTAATAATTTTTTAACAGAAATATTCAAGATTGATAAGTCAACATAATCCAATACGTTTCGACCCGCTATAAAATAATCAAGTGACACAAACCTGTTTTAACCTACTACCCAACTTGCCTAAACTCCCAACTAATCCATTTTTGGGTTAATTAAATGTGGTTTAATTTTCTTATGTCTCTAAAACTGTATGCAAGTTCTTGATTGTAGAATTAGAATTATTACATCTTTCAAGCTACGTGTTCTTTTTGTTGGTTGTGAAACTTAAGTACTACATTTCGTCGCATTGGTTTCCTCAGGCCGTATCATGAATCGTTGAGATGACATTATATGGGATGACTAAGCTAAGATTTGGTTTCCTCGGTCGTATCAATCGTTGAGATGACATTGTCTGTGACGACTAAGCTTATAAGATTTAGGGTCTACCGTCCTTTATATTTTTTATAGCAAGGAATACATAATTAAGAAGAGAAAAGCAATAATATCTTTTGATACCTGAACAATCTGAATATTTGATAGACCATAAATAAATAACGACATGATTATTTATTAAAATCCCCTATATCACTCGTGTGCTAAAATCCTATATACATACACCAATATAAATATGTATAAACAATACCTACATGCTAAGAGGTTTTTTACAAAGAATAGCATGATTATTTTATTTACTAAAATCCCATAATAAGTTCTGACTTAAATCCCTTTAGAAAGTCAGAATTTTAAGCTAACAGCCATCCGTAAAACAATTCAAACTACCACCAGCGATACCACATATAAGCCCACCTACAAATTTCCCAGTAATGCTAGCAACATATCCCATAAATACTTTATGTTTCTTGGCCTCACTTTTCATGGCCTCAATAACAGCAAAACATGCAATCACAAATTCACAATTGACTTCCGGAATAACGTCCACCAAAAAACCTTCTGCATTTTTGTCGTCGAGTGGATGCATCTACAACAGTTTTAATTAGCTTTAAGAAAAAAATTTAAAAAAAACACAAACACACCTTTAATGGTACAATTAATATGAACCAAAAAAGAAAGTTACCTGAGCGATCTTGATTTCAGAACCTGCTATGTACATACCACATGCTTTGCCAGACCAATTTCCTCTAAACTGAAAATTAAAGTGCTCACGCTTCTCTTTGTATTCTTTTTCCCACCGGTCCTTGTACGACAAGGCCCCTTTTTCAAGTGCCAAGCGCGTGTCCTCACTCGTTAGGGCGCCCAGAGGTGTGTCCTCAATGGTTTGAGCGCCCAAGCGCGTGTCCTCTTTAAACAAGTTTTTGTTAGAGAACATGCGCTTCTCACATGACACATTTATTAAGGTGCCTCTTGAGAACATGTGAGCATTGTTTAGAGTAAATAGCATTTCGCCACTAGAACCATATACAGTCCACCCCGCGTGTACCGTAGCCAGATTTTTCTCAAACATTGCAATTACTGCATCATTTACATCCACAAGCTCCCTTCGAGTACGGAAGACTGAGTCACATGACCTTACATTTAGAACAGTTTGTTTAAGATTATCTTTGATCGCAAGGGATTCTGGAGTTGTTATCTTTTGAAATTCATAACGAACTGGAGTTGCAAAAGGATGAAGAGCATCAACCACAGTTTGATCGACTTGAGGTTCAAGTAGTTGAGGCATTATCTGATAAATGAAAACATGAATATTACACAGCCAATATAACATTTCATGATATATCATCACATAAGCGATATCGTCCAAATTTATTTGGAAACTAAAAAAGAAAATACTAAAATATAAGCGTGTCCTCACAATGAATAACATTCCATAAAATAATTATTTATATAAAAAATTATTATCGTGTAAAAATCTATAATAAAATAATTTATATTATGTTGTACATAAAAATTAATTTAATTTTCATAACATTTTAACAAATAATACATTTCATAAAACTAGTTTCAAAGTTATTTTTATTAGGTTTTTGTATGTTGTAAAAAGTTGTGTTGTAAATAATTAGGTTGTCTTAATAATATTAATAATAATAAACATTAACGGAAAAGAATAATAGAGGGTCAAATCATCAGGAATGTTTGGATGACACATATTGACAAAACAAAAAGAAAAGCCACATAAGCTATATGTTCAAAACAACATATGTCGGCACCTAAGCGATATAGGTGTGATCATTTGTTAAAGGCTAAAATTCTTCTTTGGTCAAAAAAGATTCATATCAAAAAATTCTCTCAATTTGGGTCACGTGTTTAAACAATCTATATCAAAAAGAAATTATATTGGAGTTATATTGAACTAAATTTAACAGACGAAAAACAACATATAGAGAAATTCAACTGACGAAAATAATATTTAATATATAAAAAATTCATGACCATGAAGTCAGAAGGTGATGGACGTGGGTCGTGAGGTGGTGGTGTATGGTGGGAGGTTGCAGATCTGGGTCCGGTGGTTGTGGATCAGTAGACCAATGCTACATAAATTCGTAATAACTAATAATATGGAGATTGTGTGTACCTTAATTAACGTTAACCAAGAAAGGCTATAGGAACAAATCTGATTTTGGTGTGATTGGTGAATGGAGATGTCTAATGAGTAATGAGTGTTTTGCAAGGGGCCATTAGTTTATATATTATTAACGTTCGGCTTGAATTGGCTTTACCAACAGTAAAAACTAAAAGCAAAGCAAGTAATCTCGCTCGAAGGATCATAGTCAACGAGGACTTTATAACTATCATATTTAAAATATAAGTAAATATTGAACAAGCAAAGATTTTATATACAAATGTACGGTGGTGCAAGGAGTCCTTGATTCCTTCCACTCTTGTGGTACACTGTAGGTTGTGTCGACTTTCGAATACACCTTGATTACTTTGATTTATTTGCCCTTCTTTGTAGGAGAATCGATTCTTTCGAGTTTCTAGGAGACAAATAGAATATGTTAACAATTCATTATTTATAGGAACTTAGACCAATCATTCTTACTCTATGTTGTTTATGGAATCTGA
The DNA here is from genome assembly GCA_009936405.2 of Stevia rebaudiana. NCBI lineage: Eukaryota > Viridiplantae > Streptophyta > Magnoliopsida > Asterales > Asteraceae > Stevia > Stevia rebaudiana. The sequence continues at coordinate 3,116,634 of WOUH02000003.1, read as the reverse complement.
TTCTTTTGGAGTTATTGACTTATAGTTGATGGTTTGTTTTGAATTTTATCTCTACTATAGAACACATGACGTGAGAGTTTCTTCTCATCAAGCTCCTAGCAGATAAAAACCATTCAAAATTAAAGATTTTAAATTCAATTAAAAATATATATGATATAATTAGTCTTTATAAAATTTGTTGAAAGAAAGAAAAATAAAATCTGTTAAGAATTCTAAATTTCTATGAATCTAGAGCGATCATTCTTCCTCTATGTTGTTCATGGAATTTGGTTCTTTTGGGGTTGTATTTGATGGTTTGTTTTGAATTTTATATCTACTTGTCGAATCGGACGTGAGAGTTTCTTCTCATCCAACTGCTTGCAAATAAATTCAATTCAAATTAATATAATTTGAATTAAGATATACTTGTATTTATCCTTATGCATGAAAATAATCAATTTGGTCATTGTGTTCTGACTCCATTGTGGATTTCTAACCACATTCTCCTTAGAACTTTCCCATCTCTTCCTTCTTCGAACTCACGCTATGGAGGAAGGAGAAGAATCTATCAGCAATAAACAGTTTTATTACGGGGCAACTCATAATGTTCACATCAATCTATTACGCGTCTCTACATCTAGGTAGACCTCATATTCTAACTATCCTAGCTCTACCATATCTTTTGTTTCATATAATGTTCAAAAATCACAAACACTTCTTAGATATGGATCTACTACCAGATTATTTTTTAGACTAAATTACAAATTTCAACCTTTATTTTTATTAGTAATCACAAATTTCAATCTTTAACTTCATTAAGGACACTAAACAACATTTAATTAAATTATTTGATGCAAATCTCAACCTTTAAACTAACTTCAGTTAGATTTCCTTGTTAATTATTACTAAGGTGTTTGTTTTGTCAAAAGTTAAACTTAGGGGATTTTCGTGTTCAGCGCGACTGTTAAAACTTCTTTTCGCATTTCCCGCTTAGTTCAGGCTCTGTTTTACGCACGGTTTTCGCCTACGTTCACGATTTTGCATTTCTTATCTGATCCCATTAGTTTAACCTCTTGGAGACGTGTTGAGATATCGGATCTATGATATGTTTCATCGTTTTAAGTGTATATTTCGTATCGCGCTCATATTAAAAATTCGTATAACCTCAAAAGATACGAAATACGTATGGTTTCAATTTTATCGGATGTCCTTGGTCAAAGGGCCCACTTTTAACGAAATACGTATGGTTTCATTTTATGGGATTTGCAATTCCGAAAAGGACATAGTGAAAATTGGTAAGTCAAATACATCTTTTTAGTAATCTGAAAAAATAACGGTCTACTATCTTCTTGAATGGGCATGGGACCTACATGAAGCTAATAATGAAGTTGAGTTAGTGGACAAAGAATTGTCTGAATTTGATGAAGATGAAGTAAAAAAAGTGACACGAATCGCTCTTTTATGTACCCAAACATCACCGATGCAGAGACCACCAATGTCACGAGTGGTGGCAATGCTTTGCGGAGACATAGAAGCAAGTGGTGTGATCACTCGCCCCGAGTATTTAAGTGGTTTTAATTTTAAAGATGCTACAACTTTCAGAAGTGCGGTTCCAATTTTAGGTACAGATTCTATACCAAGCGCGAGTTACTCCTCTTTTTCACCAAGCACGCCTGATAATGCTACCAGACCAATGCTTCAAGATACGATCAGAGAAGGTAGGTAGGTGATGGTGATGCTATAGTTTGTGGATAATATTCATATCTAAATACAAATGGTTATATTATGTAGTAATCTTTTAAATTTAGAGAGTATTATGTAGATATTGAATATAGTTAGGTAAACAAGTTTGGTGATAAGTTGTTTTGCCAAGTAATCTTTCTTATAAAATCTTTTGTTTCTAACAAGAAGTTACAGTAGAGTTGTAACATTAAATTATGTTGTGGTCATTTTTGGTGTGAATGATATTTTGGCCACCTCATCACTAAAGGTATGTTATAGGCTTGCTTCAAAGGTCATGGGTTACAAGGAGGATTTGGGTGTGTAATCTAAGATTAACATTATGAGTACGATTGATTTGTCATTTAAAAAAAAGAATTCCAATTTATCCTATGCTATAGTTAACTTCATTTTTATGATCTTTCATCCATTTTCTTAATAATTTAATATATTACTGAGAGTAAGAAGAGGTAACTATAAAGCGATTTCTACTACATTTTTATGCAAATTAAGTGAATTGAGAGGCGTAGTGTTCCCTCACCTCCTTATAGTCCAATGCATCAATCTTGCATCACAACCTAATGTTCAATAATCTTGCATCACAACCTCGTTACGACAATGTTCAATGTGCTAAAAGAGTAAGTAATTTTGTCTTAAACGCCTCAAACTTGATCAGTCTGATGCCGTTAAAAAAACAACACTCCTCTTACTTTCTTTTATCTTCAATTACATTTTTACAATAGTGGTAGTAAGTGCTTTTTGTGTTTGGTGTCTTTTCAGGATTTTTTTTAAACATATGTTTCTTAGAACTGATAGGTTCATGCCGGTAATATTAAAATGGGTTCATGTGTTTTATTTGCTAGTTGGAGGACTTTTAAGTGATAAGCGATTCTTTTTTAGTGATTGTAGTTGATTTTAATCTAGTTGTTTATTTATGGTGTGGTTGATAATGGTTTATGGTTATAGTTGCTATCTAAGAACACATGCAAATGTTTAGAACCAATACAAAACATGATTATTAAAAAAAACTAAGAAGAAAACAAAAATAAAGAATGAAGGTTGAACTTCCTTTATATAAATACAAATTCAATAAAAGAGTTTTAACAAAATCAAAATATTCTAATTAAATGTATGTAAAATTTAAAGAAGTAGAGGGACAGTGATACGAACTCAGCTAGACCCAAACTAGGAAATATGAAGGATCCCACTCCAACCCAAGTTGAGTTCCATTTTATGTATTCAGGTCTGGCAATTGGTGGTGAGGTACTTTCAAGGAACCCTAATATGTGATTCCAAAGTATCGAGCCTTGCATAATTGACCGCATTGAGCAACGTTTAGAACCATGAAAGTGAATGCTTTGATACCTTAAGGTACCATTACATAAATAGCCAAATTTGAGATTGGTTGATCTATGATTAAAGGTAAGAACCCTAATTTGTAAATAAACATCGACTCCAAAATAAAATAACAAACCTACTATAAATACTAATTCTAATCATATGGTTATCAAGTTAACTTCCCCTTAATTGCCTCCTACGATTTTTCTGGCCATTTTTAATTTGGGATAAAATGAAAATCAAGTTGGTTGGAGTGGATACTTTATATTTTATGGTTTGTTTTACGATTTTATTACCATATCTTTCGATCTATCTATACTAATAAATGAATTACTTTATCTGTCACTTTTTGACTCCCGCCTCTCTTTGATTAAATGTCTATCTCCTATAATAATTTTTTTTTACTTATTTAACATGGATTCTTAAAATAAATAATATATGTTAATTTATCTATACATTAAATAATAGATACGCTTTTCCTATGTTATTTCGTTTTATAAACTAAAAGATACATTAATAATAATTAATATGATTTTTAAATTTCTGACATAATATTTTCATGCAAGTAAAATAAATCAAATATAACAATGATCTAATATCATAATTTTTTGTATTTCCATAGGATCTATGACATTGTTTTATATTTTTTCAAGAGTTTTACTAAACTTTTGAAAAGAAAAGGATGCGTATAAAAGCAAGTTAATGTTTTGATAAATACAGTAGAAAGACAATAATTATAAAAAAAAACTTAAAAGGGGTATATAATAATTAAAAAACATAAATAAAAATTTAAACACAAAAATTTCAATCAAATATAAGAGTTTCTCAATAAAAGATAAACTTTTTTAATTTTAACATGTTAAGTTTTCGATCCATGTATTACATGGGTTTCCAACCTAGTTTACAAGTAAATAACTTAGCTCTAAAGAATGATAATTAAATTTTATTTCATTTCCGCTTTGGCCAAAAATATATTATAAAGGATTAGTTAAATAAATTTATTTCTTTTATAATACATCTCTAAAAAATTGTAATGAAAAAATGCTAAAGAAATTAAAGTAAAGGAAAAAATGAAAAGTAAAAAAAAAAAAAACAAACAAAAGAAAAAGAATTAAAAAAAGAGTAGATTACATATAAGGTATTTGCATATTTTATCCTTTAATGATAATTAGTCATTTTAGAAAAAAAGTTAACTCTATTTGTTGGAAATGACTTGATTTTTATAAATATGAAGATAAAGAATGATCCGTAAAATTTCTAAAACCTAAGGACGAAACATGTAAGTAAGTATAGACATAAAGGACGTTTAACTTACGAAATATGTTATTGATTATTTTCCAATTTCCAAAATACGAATCTTGTAAAAAAGAAAAGTGAAACTTTTCATGATCCGGAACTTCCTCTTTCAACAAATTCAACATTCTCAAAGGGCATATAGTGAAACTTTTCAAGATCCGACCGTTGGAAGAAAAATTGAAATACCCAAAGCGACGCTCCTGTTCTCATCTACCGTTACTCTTCCCCCTTCATCAATACCAAATATTTCTCTCTCTACTTTCTCTCTCTAACCAGATTTAATGGCGGATGAGAGCAACGAACCTGCAACGATCAACACATCAATCATGGTCCCGATGTCAAAATCTCTCCATCCACTTCACGAAATCGCCATGACTCCAACCCACAAGCTTCTCCTAAAGCAATGGCTGAAAGATGAAGAACTGATCCTCAATCGAATCGCGCTAAAAGAAACCCAAATCGATTCTGTTAGAAAGGAATTAACTCATCTTTACTGTTTCTTCTTCCTCTTCCATTCAATTTCCCTAATTTTACTCTTCAGCAGCACATCTTCATCTTCTTCATATGGTGGATCCTGCAACCGATCATGGATCCCATCAATCTGTTCACTGTTATGTTCATTAGGGCTTGTGTGGGCTGTTCGTTATAAAACTGATACTGAATCGCATCTGGAGAAACTATTGGAGAGAGAGAAAGAAGATGGGAGGTTGTTGGGGAAATGTGTGGAGGAATTGAAAAAGAAGGGTTTGGAATTTGATTTGTTGAAGGAAGTTGATGCGCTTAGAAGAGCTAAAAGTTTGAGGGTTGAAGCAAAATCTGTGAAGAAATGGTCTGCAAAAGAGTTTGTTACTCTGTTCTTGTTTACTGTTTCTTGTTTTGTTCTTGCGATTACTAGGTTTATTCTCTGCAACTGATATGAAGCTGATGAAGATGATGATGATGATGATGATGATGATGATAGTGGGTGTTAAATTGTTTTTGATTAAATGTTTCGGTGTTAGTTTGGTTTCTAGAAATGTTTGATTCTTGATGATAGAAACTGTTGGTTTCTGATTTAGCAGCTTAAAGTCTTTGTTGAATATCAAAATCTTGTATACTGGGGATCAGATCCGAATATAGTAATAATGAATTATTATGGTTTAAAGTCTTTGTTTTTGCATTTTGACATTTTTTTGAGAAATTGAATGGTTTAAAGTGTTGTCTTCCGTTTTATCATAAATTGTTGTATCAATTTATCAATCTCCAAAGTTGCTTAGAACATAGATTTTGGTTTCTTTCTTGGAGGCATTTATACGAACAATTGGAGTGCATTGTTGTGGCACAATAAACAGTTTCTGTTTCAGGTAATTCATCACAAGATCGAGTAGATTTGTAGGTGCCAGGTGGTGGCTGTTGATCTATGTTAATTTGATGAGATTTAGTAACATTAAGAAGAATATGAGAGAAGTTTCATTGTTTATTTTGATTGATTGAGTGAGCTAATTACAAAATGAGAAATTCAAAGCTATATGTATAGTTGAGCGTAACAAGAAAACTAATAAATCGTTACTAGCCGACTAGTAGAAAAACTAACTAATAACAAATTAAGTTAGCTAGCTAAGCTATGTTGGGAGGATTGGGTTTCTTTGGGTTAGAAATAGAGCAAAACTAAATAGCCAAAGTTGGAAGGATTGGGTTTCTTTTAAGATAGATTAATTTCAACATCACGTAATAGGGTGTTATCGTGACTTGTATCTCCTTCGTGTTTCTCTCCTCTAATTTGTGAGGTTGAGTCTTTGTCTATAATACAACATTTAGCCGTTAAAAAAAAAAAAAAAAACTAGCTAAGCTATGTATATCCAACACCCCGTCTAGTTAGAGGAGCTGATATCCCCAACTTGGATAACAAATAATGATGTTGAACACCGGAAAGGTCCTTGTAAACATATCAGCAACTTGATTAGTAGTATGAGTATAAGAGTATGTGACAATTGTATAAGACGAGTGACTTTTCACAAACGAAATGACAATCTATTTGTAACACCCCGAAATTTGGGTATTGTGATTACGAGACTTAAATAAACTTCCATCTGTTAAAATAACGTTCTTCCGATTAGATGCTAGTCATTAAGAACCTTAGAAATTCTAACGGTACCTTAATTTAACTAAGTGTTTATATGAAATAAATGCTTTAGTTATATTCATATAAGAATTTAGAAGCGTTTGAGTGTATGTGAAATTTTGGTCCGAACGACGGTTCAAAAGAAACACGCAAAACGAGGGAGCGCCCGAATGATCCCAAATCTCAGTACCTCCTTAGAAGGTGAAACCAATGGGGTTAGATAGAGAATTAAAAATCGTGAAC
>WOUH02000003.1:3095380-3109858 GCA_009936405.2 Stevia rebaudiana | reverse complement strand
TTATATTAGAAAATGTGTAATAGCATGTTGGTATTAATAAAATGAAGTTTTTATTCCGCTGCTATGTTACCTCTGTTTTAACCAATGTGCTTATGTGTAAATCCGATGACGTAGCGAGCCCATGGAATTTGGGGCGTCACACTATTTCAGTGTCTTAGTGCATTCATGAACAAACTATTTCTTGACAATATGGATTACCGCTTGACTGCCACATTTAAATTGAATGGGAACAACAGAAGGGACATTTAATTCTTCGAGTAAACAAACGAATAAGCTAAGCCAACTCAGGAGTTACCCTTCGTTCGAATAGATTGGTATTCAGCTTCACCTGAACTAAGAAACATGTCTTCACATTACATGTAGTGTTAATAGTAAGCATATGGATAAAATCCCCTGATTTGAATAGAGTGTTAATCATGTCGCATATGAAAAAAATCACATAATTCAACTGAAATTCCATATACCATATGGAAGAAAAACTCCTAACTGATATAGAAATATGATTGTAGTGAATAAGGTCCACGATTTTTTAAATCAAACATATTTTTATATAAAATTGCATTTTAATAGGAGATCAATTAAAAAAATTTAAACAAATTATTTCCAAAATTATGTTTTGTGTTAGAGCATGACATGTGTCCATGAGTCATCTAAGATGAAAAGAGTTAAAAGAGTTAAAATGACTAAAATTAAAAAATTGATAAATTTTTTTTTTTGTGAAAATGACAATTACGTGAATGTAGTTATATAAATGCTTGGTTTATCTTTATGATTATCACAAGTAATATTTAAAACTCAAATATATTTTTGAATTTATGATAAAATAAAAAGATTTAAAAAAAAAAAATATAGTGTTGACACTTGACATTGAATGAAATTGTTTATTAGACTGTTGCTACTTGAAATAAAACAGAATTATTTATAAAAATTAAAATTAGATAAAAAGCTTAAAAATAAATGAAAACGTTAGGTCGCCATCTAGTTTTGTAAATTTAAATCAGAGGCAAATATATGGGGGGAAATGAAATTTTAAACGCCAAAGGTCAAGAATATAATCAAAAAATGCTATTATGCAAGCATATTGCAATAATAGTCCCTGTATTGCTTTCAAATTAATAGTTTTAGCTAAATAACATTTTCTTGTACATATTTAGATCAATGCATCGTTTTTAATATTAGGCTATTTATAATGGTTATTTTCAATGTTACCGATGATTTTTCAGCTGATTTTAATCTCATTTCTAATGGTACCGACAAGTTACCATCAATGATACCTAAAATATACCAGATTTTGAATACAATGTCGTTTGTAACAAAATTTATACCCGGACGCAAAAAAATACACTACAAATTTGTTTTTTCTTAAACTAACAAAAGAAAGTAATGGAAGAAAAATCAGACTATACATACTACATAGGGTTATCTTGAAACTCTAGAAACTTGATAGGTGTCAAAGTGACATTAAGTTGATATGTGAGTTTTGACATTTACATAGCTGAGGTTGGAAACTTGGTCAGTGGTAAATGGCACGGCACTTGGAAATAAATTAATATTAAGTTTTTAAAATAGAAAAGCATGAAAAGGTAAAAAGAAATAAAGATCTTCATTTAAAAAAATGTTAGTGATATGATACGACTACGAAAGTCAAACACAAAAAGACTTTATAGTTGATAACTTGATATGTGTGCCTAGAACCATTGGGCTAAGAAGAATTAATATCGTTGGTTGATAAAGAAAAATGCATATTTGAAAGTAATGTGTTTTACGTCAACATTACATTTTAGGATATTATATAATATATTAACTTTGTTTAAACTTAATAATGACATTACATTTCTAGCGTAGCTAGTCTACTTGGTATTTAAAGCATTGATCAACACCAATATTTTTGTTTACGGTTTCACCATCAGCAAAATAGATCCATACATGTAATATTAATCAAACCTAGTATTCATAAAAGCAATTTTTTGCAACTTACTGGACAAAAACTGTAGTATGAGAATAATAAAAGGACTATACTTGTACTTTTAGTATTATATTCTCCATGTTTTTGTCCGAAAGAGTTGTTGGGACTTCCCTTCAACCATCTTCATACCTAATAAATCGTGCGCCAGAATCTACACAAACTGCTGCCAAAATCACACACACAACAATCAACTCAGAATCTGTTCATCGTGAGCGAAATATCGGTGCAAACAATTAGGGCTTTTGATCAGATAGTTGATGTCGGAACACAGCACCGTCAGTACGGCCAGCGGGCCGGATTTCAACCTACCAGACGAGATACTATCGGTAATCCCTACCGATCCATATGACCAGCTAGATCTTGCTCGGAAGATCACTTCGATGGCGCTAGCATCACGCGTTTCGAAATTGGAGTCGGAGGCAGGGAGGTTGAGGCAGAAGTTAAACGAAAAAGATCGTGTTGTAATGGAACTTGAAGAGAAAGTTTCTGAGCTTCAGCAGACGTGTCATAATGTTCAGTTGCGGTTGCAGCTTACGCTTGAAGATAATGTGATTTGGTTTTTAGATTACAAATTTGTTGATTGTTGTTGATTTTTTTGTGCTGTTTGCGTGGTGTTGTGATTAATTGTTTGCTGTTTGATGGATGAAGATGAAACTTGCGGAGGAGAGAGATTCGTTGGCTGTGGCTGCTAAGAAATTAGGGCGCGATTTAGCTAAGGTTTGAATTGTGCCTTTTTAATTTCTGTTTGAGGTTCTTAATTCAGCTAATTTGTCATTTCTGGTCCGATGTAATTTCTTATCTCATACCTATTGAGTTTGCTAATTTATCATTTTGAAATTCATCTGGCTAATTACTAATTTGAAAACTGATTATCGTTTTCTGGACTCTGGAACAATGTCTGCATCGCTCATGTGTGTTCATAGTATGTTTAGCCCTAGAGTTTGAAGCATGACACTATGGGTCTAGTTTTGCGATGATGGAGTTTGTTCAAGAAATCACATTTCATGTAATTAAAGCTTTGAGATTATACAACTTTTAAGACCTGATTTGCAGTGTTGCATATGTTTGCCTATGACATAACTGTTCACCATATTCATATACAAGGAACATTGCATTATTTGTATTTTACTTTTACATGGATGAAGTTTGTTCTTACGTAAACTCCTATATTAGCTCTTGAATGATGAACCGCACTTCTTATTATCAACATTAAGTTGTTCATACATGGCCATGTATGTGTTATTTATCCGAGTAAGTTTGTTAAGCATTAACTGTCACTGTTAAAATCTTTGAAATTTGCAGTATGTTCCATTTGTCCAAAAGCTCACATGATTGTAGATATAGTGATCCTTATTCTTAAAAAGGTTTGAATCGACTACAAACAAATGCTAAAAGGATGTAGTTTGACTGTTTGAGTTGTTTATCATTTTGACAGAGACCAAATTCTCATTTTTAAAGTTTTAGCTTTTCTAATCTGTACGCCATTCTCTATTTCAGTTTTCAGCATTAGCTAGCTGTTACAACTTTGTATATTCTGCATGTGCACCTGTGCTGTTTTCTCATGTGAATGCCATCTTTAATAAATTATAATTCTGCTAAAAACTGTCATCATACATATATTAATCGATGGATCATGTTTATTTCTTTTTATTTGACAGCTGGAGGCATTCAAGAGACAGTTAATGCAATCATTGAACGATAATGATTCAGCTGTAAGATTACTGCACCATTACTGTGTCTTATTTTCCTCTATTTCCGCTGAACCAATTTTAACGTTTCAATAGTTTTTATTATCAGCCGGCAGCAACTGTAGATATAAGCACCTATGACCAATCTGTCCCCAAAGCTTATCCGGTTACAGGTAAATCTTTTGTTTATTGTAAATATTTACCAATTTTTTTCCCTCTTATATAAGAGATGATATTTGTTAGTATTTCTATTATTTTCAAATATATTGTTCAATGTCTTCTGCTGAGGTGGAAAAACCTGCAGATTGGGTGGGTTGAGACTTGAGAGTGGGGTAACGGGTCAAATTGTGTTTTCATTTGAAACTTGTTTTTCGTACAAGTCAAAACGGGTTGGGTTGGTTTGGGTAGACTCATAAACAACTTTTTATTTTAATTTTCTATGAATACTTTGTGTAATATTTTAAAAAACTTTGTTTTGCTTATTATATAAAAAAGTACATATTTTTAAAATAAAACAATATAGTAGGCTGTATTAATTAAAATACTTTTTGATTGTGGTTTGCTTCTGCTCTGCTGATGTTATTCATAATTGCAAAAGAGGAGACAAATGACTATCGAAGGCACCATTCGTATAGTGGCTCTATTGAGAGTGGAAACATACATGATGACCGTATGAAACCTCAAACTTTTTTAATTATTATTTTTATTTATTGTTTTTGAGTGTCATATGGGACTGTGGGTCCTACTTAATCTCTTGCAATAATATTAATATCATTCCAATTACAGCTTCAAAGGTTACGGGTCAAAGGTTTTCCGTGACACCATATATCAGCACGCGTGTAACGCCAACTGCAACCCCTAAAACAATTTCTGCACGCGTGTCTCCGAGACGGTATTCTGCTTCTGGTACTACATCCCCTACAAGAATTCAATATGACAGTCGTAACACAATGTCATCATGGTACCCATCAAGTCAGCAATCTTCAGCTGGAAACTCTCCTCCTCGTGGGCCCCCATTACCAGGTTTGAACTTTAAATGATTTACACATCAGCAAAATCTAATTACTCTGGTTGATTGTAAAAATTGTTTTGTTTTTGCTATGTGGTTGATTTATTTTACATCACTTTTTTTTTATAAGGCCGTGCTGCTAAGATTGATGGAAAAGAGGTCTTCCGTCAAGCAAGGTAAAACATCAGTATATTGTTTATTCACTTTATGTTTTAAAAATAATATTCGTTTAAATAAGCGCGAGGTTCTTTGAGGCATTTAGGCCCCAAAAGCCCGAGGCGCGAGACGTGGCTTTATATACAACAGTACAACCAAAAGCTTCTTCTCTCTCATCTGTATTTTTTTTTTAAATTTAGGAAACCATTTTATAAATTCGGTTCTTATAAATTAAGTAAAGACATAAAATTAGTTTTAAGAAAATTTATTTAGGAGATTTTTATTCATTGAGAATTGGTAAATTTTTTCTTACAGGAGTCGACTATCTTATGAGCAATTCAGTGCATTTTTAGCAAACATAAAGGAGTTAAATGCTCAAAAGCAATCTCGTGAGGTGATTATTACATCTTCTGTGTTCTCATGCTGATTGACCTTTATGTATTTTTTTTTTTACTAATATTGATCCTGTTGTCTGTCTTATTCAGGAGACTTTGAGGAAGGCAGAAGAAATATTTGGGTCTGATAACAAAGATCTTTATCTTTCATTTCAAGCTCTACTTAATCGCAACAAACAATGAGGTCATCGTTAGCTGAGATTTATTCTTTAATAAGCATAAGTGCCTTGCTGCTGTCTTTAATTTAACCTATATATTTATGGTGGCAAACTGGGTGGTTTAGGCTGATTAAAACGGTTGGTTGGTCGGGCTACCTAGTATAATTTTGGTCCAATTTTTGAAGATTATTGTTGTGATAAATATAATCGCTATAATAATGTAAGGAATAAATTACACAAAGGTTTCCTGAAAATTATGGATTTTGTGCTTTGATTTTGAAAATGATCCTTATCTTTTACACTTTATTTGGTTGGCCAATTGTTAAGCTTTTCATGTGAAGTGCACATGAGTGGAAAATGGTCATTTTCACTCGAAGTAAAAAGACCATATAAACCTCCGCCCTTCCCTGAAATCAGGAGCAAAATCGAGGCTGTAACCAGCTTGGTTTTAAATAGTGCACATCTAGTGTGCATAATGCGTTGATGGGGTTTCCAGAGTGCAACGCCACAAGTAGGGCCGTAAATGAACCGAATGTTCGAATAACAGTTCGTGAACCGTTCGGCGGAAAGTTCGTTTGTGTTTGTTCGTTTAATAAATGAACGAACATGAACAAGAAATTCCGTTCGTTTATTTAAACAAATGAACATGAACAGAGGTAACATTCGTTCATTTGTGTTCGTGAACGTTCGGTAAGGTGTTCGCTTACGTTCGTTTGTTTAAGTCATTCATTAAATGTGTTTATATCTTTAATTTTTTAATGTTTTGTTTGTTATCTTAACTTTTTATGTTTATAATTGTTATTTCAAGTTGACCAAAACTTTTTAATTTATGATTTTATATAAAATGTTTTAACTTTTTATTTATTAAAAATGATTAATAAGTTTTATGTTTAAAATTAAGAATGTTGATTATTATTATTTAAACTACTATATGTTCGTTTGTGTCCGTGAACCGTTCGTGAACACACATAATCCTTAATGAACGAACACAAACAAGGATTTCGTTCGGTTAGCGTTCATGAACTGTTCGTGAACAAGTTGAACGCTTAACAAGCGAACATGAACAAGGACCCGTTCGTGTTCGTTCGAATTGTTTACAGCCCTAGCCACTAGTGTTGCGATGCATTTACATGATGCACCAATGTTGTGCTTGACGCGTGCAACATGGATTATTAATTGGTTTAATCAAACAGAGTTTTTATTAACTTTTTTAGCATTTTAACTTTTAAGTCTGTATGCTGACTTTCAAGCATCCAGGTAATTATGACATTTTTTTTTATATCTTTTTAAGTCGAGTATCATGTCACCAATGTATATACTTTTGGTGCTTCTTAAATTCTTTTGTAACTTAATGTTTATGTATATATAATTTTAATATTTTTTTTAACTAACAAACGCATGGTGTTCTTAATGCACTTGCATCGCACGTTGGAGCACATTTCACAGTTTTAAACCTAGGTGTCCAGTTACAAAGCACACATAAATGTAATCCATTTGTACATGACAAGGGATAACCATCTCTAAATTTTTAAATAATTCTTTAGTTTTCAAGAAACAAAATGACAATATATGTAATTTACTCTAGTATGTGTTAAAATTACACTTTGGACAGCTTTTCACCTGATTTCTTTTTAGATAAAAAGTTTGATTTTATTAATCGACTCATTAGAGATAAGTTAATGGTTTAAAAGTGTCACCTTTACTCTATCAATTCTTCTAACAAGTGCATAATTTTACTTTTGTCTCCTTTCCATAGGATTATGAGGTTTAAGAGTCACAATGAAGGTTTAAGGTTTACACCATGTTATCGAGAAGCTAAAGGCGGTTTAGGTTTAGTTTGACCTGATTTCATTCTTGTATGAACTGTAAATTACTGAATATCTTAATCTATACTATGACCAATAAACCAATGGCTTGTTTCAACTACTTATTGCAATTTTTTTAAGTTTGAAAAGGCATTTTTTATGCGTAAGTTTTTCTATAATTAACCTTTAAGGAGGTAGCACAATAATAAGCGATTGAGTCTCTGTAATTGTGTTTTACGTGATCTGTTGGTTAGCAAGGTATTGACGGGTTTCTAAGTCTTATAGTAAGTTCTCACGTTACTAACAAAAGTAAACTATAACTATTTTTTTGTCTTCTTTTGATAGTTTTCATTTCAAGTCATATGCAAGTGTTTCACTTTTGATCTTTAATTCCTCATCACTCATATATGTGAAGAATTTCTCTTCAGATCTGATGAGATATTCTCTGAGTTTCAATCTTTGAATTGATCTTGTTTGAACTTTGGAATATTTTTGTTGCCTGAAAAGACAAAGGTTAATTTTTCCAAATTGAGTTAAACATTTTTGTATGGTAATTTTGAATTTGTCAATTTTCTCTCTTTGAATCCTCATTCCTTATTTCTATTGCTTTGGATAGAATATTCCCACAACAAAGTTCAAATTTTAAGACATGACCACACGATATGAACATAACATGCAACTTATGAGGATTGGTCTGCTCTAAACGGGTTTGAAACATTTTCAGTTAAACCCAATATGTTTGGCTAATAACATAAGGTTACTTTGTGTTGCAACTTAATCTAGTTGGGTACTTTATGTCACAACTTGAAGGCTTGTTACGCTGTCACAACTTAAACTATAGGTAGATATATATGTTGCTGCCCAAAAAATTAAAAAGAACTTAGTAAGGTTCTGGGTTGAGATTTTAAAAACCAACGGATTTGTGTTGAATTTGGGTTTGCCTGAAAAACAACTCAAAAAACCGGAAAAAACCTGTATATGTTTTTGTATTTTCTTTGGGAGATTTGCATGTATCCCCTTAAAAATCTTGTTATTTGCATATTTACTTAACTTAAAATTCAGATAACATATATCCCCATTCCTTAAAATAATCCACATTTTTTTTATTGCAGAACTACCCTTTAAATCATTAAAAATCTAATTAGTTTCACGTCAAAGACTTTGTTGATAATTTAGATAAAATAGAAGGTAATAAATACTATGAAGATTGAAACGAGGAAGATTCGATATGTATGAAGATGAAGATTAATATGATTATATGAAATTTGGAATGATGCACTTGTTTTTGATTTTTTGACTTATAATTTCAAAACTAGTTTCCAAGATATTATTTTTTTAATGCACTAAAGAAACATATATTTTCTTGTTTAGGTTGTTTGAAATTGTTGTGTTATAGATTATTGCTGTAGAATGATGCACTTATTTCTTTTTCTATATATGTTCTTTTTTTTTGCCCAAGTAAAAAACCCGAGATAAACCCATACTGACAATTCAAAAACCGAAAACCCAAACCCGAAAAATCCAAACCCAAATGGGTTCAGGAATCTAAAACCCAAAATGTGTGTTTCGGTCGAGCAAAAACCTGAAGCATATACACCCTATAAATTAGAGTCACGATTAAGAGCAATTATTTCATAGAAGTTTGTGTTTATGGGTGCATAGTTGTATATTCAGAGCAGTAGTAGTAATATACTAATATGCAAAAGGAGTTATACAATGTGTCGAACGTGAATACCAAGTTATGTTTGTGTTCATGTATGTGACATGCCTTTTGGATTCATGTTTGAACTTAATCCATGAAGCTGAGTCATTTAACACCTTGATAATTTAGTTTAATATTGTGAATGAGAAGTTAAGAGGCTTGATGGGAAATTTTTTAAATCACAAAGGGAAGATCTAATGCATGAGGCTTCAATATGCGTGGGGTATGAGGGGGTGTTAGGTCAACTTAGGCATTTTTTCGACTAGGGCTCACAATTTTTAACCAGTTTATGTTATGAGTAAACTTGTATAATAAAAGGTACACAATGTAATTTTGAACTTTTTTTTAAATAACTATTTAGAAGGTTAGACTCAATCATTTATGTTTCTGTACATAAAACATATAAGAAAATTATAGACATTAGATATAAAGTAGTTAAACAACTTATTTTCATGTGATACTTGTGTTATTCGCGTCGTCTCTAACCTGTGAAAACGATAAACTCTAATAATAAGATCACGTTGATTTTTATCGCCTTAATAACATAACATATATCTTATTTAAGTGTATGGAAGTTGGAACTTAGAGGTAACATTATAGATGCGTAGATTGAGTTCACACGTTAGTGAGCCCCAGATAGAATGGTTTTGGAGGAAGCAACCCCATGACCTTTCATGGTGTAGAGGTTTTGGATTTGAATTTCATTTGGAAGATTACCTGTTGAGCTAAGGGTTTAACTACAGTGGGCTTACAAGTGGTGGGTTTCCTCTGGAATGGTGGACAAGCCAGGTCACCATTATTCGTTCTTGAGCGTGAGTGACCTTTCGCACTGGTAGCTCGACTTAAAAGTAAGTATTCATGAACTATTAAAAAAAGTGTTGATCTATAAACTTATTAAATTGTTATATGTATATAAGGGTGAGATCCGCTAAAACAAGATTTTCCTTAGAAACGGTAAAAGCAATTTAATATTGATGTTTGACAACTTTAACGAACTCCGATTGAATTCATTCCAGCGACGTTAAACCGTCTTCTCAAAACTTAAAGTCTTAAACCCTAAAACTAAATCTAAAGCTAAATCTTAAACCCTAAAGCTAACCATAAAGCTAAAAGCTAAATCGTAAACCCTAAAACTAAACTCTAAACCCTATAGCTAAACCCTAAATGCTAAATTCTAAAGCTAAATGTTATGCTAAATTAGAAAGCTAATTTCTAAACTCTAAACACTAAACTTTAGAAGCTAAGATGATAAAACTTGATGAGACGTTCCAACACCATATGGTTTTATCAAATATTTTTGTTTAAATTGTTTTTATTGTGTTGGAACCCTGGTGTTGGATGTATGATTAAACATATGGTTCTATTGTAGCTTTGTCGTGATTTTGGTTCTCACTTTTTGAAAAACATATCTATGGCACTCAGAGGCCAGAGCGGATGAGTGAGAATATTTTAGTACTTTAACGTATAACCTACATATCGGTTAATTTTAACTCACGATCCCTAAATATAATAAAAAAACTATGTTATTAGATTAATATTAGTCTAACGCTTAAAAATGAATTTGTTTATGAAGCTATTAACGTACCGTTTTAGTTTTTTATGATTTGGCCAGTATGGAATAATTAAAAACCCAAAATAACCAAAATGTACGTACACAACTTAAAATCCCGGGTATGTTGAAACCTATATTCTCGAGCTTGTATTATAATTAATAAGTACATGTAGCTGAAGAAGCATTTAGAAGCCGACCCGATTGAACAGATATGTACAATGTGCCGCATAAAGATAACAAGAAAAGTGATACTATGTTGTTGAATGCAAAAGAATATATATATGTTTAGAATTATTATTGTTTATATATAAATGTTATTTTCTGTTTGTCCTTTTGTGTGTATGTTTATGGACAATATCTAACAGCTTTAGATTTGATGCTAATTCCAAAATTCACTTTCTCAAGGCAACCTGTATCTTACACCAGCTACTTGTTCATCAAATAAACACTCCAAGTTTATCTCCTTTGATTTGATTTAGACTATCGCATATCTTTTTGCAGCCCACTAAACTATAGGCTTGTTAGACATGACTGTTTGTTCTAAGAGATCTTGAACCAAATGACTTGTTTTTTTGACCATCCTTACAGGCTTTGACCATCTATAATGAGTGATTCTACGCGGTAGGGTCATTGTGTTAGGAACATGGTGCGACCTAGGTTTGTAAAGATCGACTAACTAACATAAGTTTGAAAGATATACGAGTTTGCAAAATCAAATTTCATTCCGAATGTTCTTGGTGTACAAATTAGTAAAAGGGTATGATACAACCAAAAAATGAGTTCAAATTTATCTACCTGCAGAAACACACTTAAGTAATTTTTTACTATCACTCAAACAGTTTGCAATCTAAGAATAATAACAAGAAACAGTAAGAACACAAGAATTCAAACAACCTCAAAGTATATTATCATTTAAGGTTCACAGATGCAAGTGGGTGGTTATATACTAAAGCTACAACTGTATACTCGCAGGTATTACACGCTAGATAACTATAAAAGGAAAGTTTCTATGTTAATAGTACAAACAGATCATACTATATTAATTACATTACAAAGATCTAACAAGCGTGAATTGACTAGATAATACAAACATTAAATATAAACAACATCAAATCTTCTGTTAAAATCTTTATGTTAAAAAACATTCGATGTTTGTCAACAATGGAGACAAAACAGTCACACGAATGTACTGTTTGTCAACTGTTCAGACGTACTAGAAGTAGAAGATGCTTCTTTGATATATGCAGTTTGTCGGTAGATCTTTTGTACAACTTATCGGTAGATCTATTATTATGCTTATCGACATATACTTCACAATGTTCTTTATCGGTAGGACTTTGTGCTTTGGCAGTACTCTGAACTTTCATTAGATCTCTTGTTCTGCCGATAAACTATTTCAACAGTTGAAGTAGGAAATAAGTTATTAGCAGAGGTTTCATCTGCCGCTAGACAGTTTCATCTGCCAATAGATCATATCTTCGGCAGAACTTAATTGGACTTGAGGGTGGAAACCAAATACATTGACTTAGTTTTAGATAGTACCAACATTAATTAATCTTACAAAATGTTCATTAACTTCAATCAAGTGCATTTGGTAATCTAAAATGTTGATTATTCTTCTAAACAGAAACAAAGTTACGGGTCAATTAATTATCTCTCATTTGATAGAAAAAGGTAAAATTATATTAGTATAGTGACTACCGTTTTAAAATCGATTATCGCGTCCCTCTTGATATGTTTTCTTCATTCACAATCAAAAAACATTCTAAAGTTCATAATATCAAAATATTGACTATTGCATATGCAAACAACGTGAAGTGATTCGGGGCGATGGCGACGGCTATGGCTATGTGATAGGAAACAAAGGCACCTGATACCCATATAAATCTCTTCTTTCTTCTTATCAATCTTCTTTTGTATGCTATGCCTTCTAAAGTGGTCAGACATAACTTAAGTAACAAGAGTTCTTTCTTTATTTTTACCACCTTTAAATTAAATATCAAATGAAAAGAAATTTTGTAAGAGAATAAGGTTATTTAAACTTAACAAGAAAATCTTATTTCTAAGATAATGTTTCTAACAAAATATCACTTGTCAAATTTTTGGGCACCCATTTAATTAAATAAAAAACAAATATTGTAAATAGCACCAAGATAAATATCTAATTTGAAATTCTATCTTCAAAATTTGAATTTGACTTTGTAAACTTTTTTTTTTCTAAAAAACCAACTATATAGAAATAGAACCAAGGGGCTAGCAAAAAGCTGGACATCCAAAAAAATATAACGAAAAGGAAAAAACTACAAACTAGTTACAATAAACCAAACTATGAAATAACATATCTAATATTAAAATCTAACCATCTTCCTTAACTCATATAGATAAATTTGAATCTATTTTTTTTTTATCTATAAGAAGGAATCATCAATGATGCCTTAGAACAACTTTCTCCATTGCAATATAATCATAATATGAACTAAGTTTCTTTTATAATTTGGAAATAACGTCAGAGCAACTATAAAACCATTAATTAAAAAACACACATTCTTAACACCGTTATATTATTCAGTGCATTCTATTATTATTAATTTCATAATTCTCAATTATTTATATATATATTTTTATACATGTTTGTTAATATTCTACACTTGATTGGATATATATTTCTATTATATAGACTTGTCTAATACATGTGTTTATACCCTAGTAATATATAGAAGAAGGATCAAATAGGAAGAAGATCTTGTCTAAAAACAATAGGAAGAAAGCTTAAGGTAAAAAACAAGGGAAATGTCATTTATGTAAAAACCTATTTGTTTACTTTTTTTTTTTTTTAACTTTTTCCCCATGTTCTTTAAACATTAATAACTTTTTCATATTACATTATTTTTTATAAAATTCGCAACAAAAAAACAAGTGTTTCCTCCTTTTTCATTTGAGTACCATTGTGATATACTTTTTTTAAACTGAAAAAAATCTAGTACAGTGATATGATACAAAAGAATCTAGTACAAGAAATATAGTACAAAAACTCTATATATATGTACTGTATTTGCAAAACAACGAGATTTACATGTACTGTATTATTAAAAAAAAAGCTATACATGTACTGTATTTTCAAAACAACTATATCTACACATGTACTGTATTTTCAAAACAACTATATCTACACATGTATTGTATTTTCATAACAATGTATATACATGTACTGTATTCTCAAAACAACTAAATATACATGTACTGTATTTCTCAAAACATTTAAATGTACATGTACAGTATTTTCAAAACAATTAAATGTACTAGATTAAAGGTTTAAAAGAAGGTGGGGGAAATTTAAAAAGTCAAACAAGTGGGTTTTCACCATTACCCTTAACCTTCTTTTTCCACTTGAATTTCAATCTACTTGAATCTTAACCATTGATTAATTAAATGGAGAGCCGGGATTTGTTCTTATTGTTTTTAGGCAAAATAGTATTTTTAGGCAAAATAGTGTTTTTAAGGGAATCAACTAATATATAAAACATTTATAGGAGATTTTTCTGAAATATTATGATAACAATTTAATTGAAAATAAATTGGAATATTATGAAGTGAAAATCTCACAATAGTTATAAAGTTTTGTAATCCAATTAAACAACTTCAATTTTTTTTTTATGAGTAACTCAACTTTAATTAGCTATTCCATTTGTATGTAATCTTTTTAAAATTGTTATTATTTTAAAACTAAAGGGAATGATCATGAGAAACCACTCCCTTATACGAGAACTAAAAAACCAAAACTTAACGAACTTGAAACATTTTCCATTTCTTCATACGTTATTATTTTTTAAAACGAATTGCACTACTGATTCACAAATTTTCTTCTATTTCAAACGAGTATAATGAAGCCATACTAAAAAAGAAAAAAAATTTTCCGTCATAAAATTTCAATACTACATATATGCAGTATGATGATAATTTAAAAAAAAAATAATACTACATATATGCAGTATAATGATAAATTACAAATTATACTTCTTTAACTTTATATTTGCGTTTTTAGAAAAG
>WOUH02000003.1:3072068-3086073 GCA_009936405.2 Stevia rebaudiana | reverse complement strand
ATAAATCTTGCTTCTTCTGGTTGTTGGGATTTTTTGTGGGAATTGTCGGTGGATGCAACTGATAGATTTTAACTGGTTAATTTTCAACGTTTGGCATTGTGCAAGACTAAAATGCGTTGACTGTAAAATAACGTAAGTTGCATTATAATTTATCTGGTCCTCAACGTACGTTAGGGGTGCAAGACTACATTACTTGGTTTCTTTGCGTTGACTGATGTTTTCCACGCGTGTAGGAAGGAGCAAGTTTTAATATTAGGGTGGACTTTGTGGGCTTGGGTCAGGGTGGCCAGGTTGGGTGACTGTACGGGTAACACCGTCGCATAGCTCGGGCAAAGCCTGGGCGGCAGTCGAATAACCGAGTGCGATGTGTTGTTTTTTAACGTTGATATTAACTTTGGAGGTGACCGTTAGATAATTTTTTTTAATTTCATCCCAATTTATCTATATACATCTCATAGTTTCATTTAATATTAATCACTTTCTCATAATCAAATCTCGTCCCCAAATTCATCCTTTGTAATCACATTCAAAATGAACCTTAACGAACTACCAACTCGTTGCCCTCACCCATGGACAAACAAAGAAAAGGAATGCCTAACTCGGGAAAGGTAGTTGATCAGAACAATAGAAATCCATCACCCTCCTTTTAGGCATTTTGAGACTGGGTAGCTGAAGTGTTCCGTGATAAATATGGTGAGAGAAGGCGTATGTGCCACCAACTATGCACCAAATGGACTGATTTGAGAGCAAAGACGAGCCGCTTTACAAGGTTTTATGCAAATATCTTCACAAACCGTTAGCCGGAGTGGAACAAATATGACATTTTGGAGAGGGCCAAAGTTCAATACCAAAATGTCATAAGCCAGAGTTTTTCCCGTATCGGTGTGTGGCGTATTGTGATGGAGCATCCGGTTTAGTGCCTTTTTTATCTTGTTTTTTTTATTTATTTGATATAATCTTTTAATTTGTGTTTTTGTCTTTAATTTTTAATGAATTACTGTTGTAATTACTTTTAAGTTTTAAATTAATGAAAATTGTTTGTTTCTAATTTATTTAAAAAAACCGATGGTTGAGAAGAGTTAAAGTTTTTTCGCAAGTGGGTGTAAATACAAAACTTATTTATCAAAATAGGTTTTTTTAAAAAATATTACCAAAATGGATGTCTTTCTTAAAAACTTTCATCTTTTTTTTTCTCACTCATGATCTTATAAAGAATTCAAAGCAAGAAACACATTTAAAGTTTCTTTATTGAAATTAAAAAATATACATGAAAGACAACATTTCTATTGAAATAAATTAAAAAGAAGTTACGGAATGTACTAAATATATATATGTTAACAGAATGAACTAAGAAATATTTAAATACTTTGCATAATATATGAACGTAACAAACATATTTTTTTAACCAAAACTTTTTCTTTTACTTTTCTAAATATCATAACTCTAAAAAGATTTTATATTCAAAAAAGCTGTGAGTGAGTAAAAGGTGATGTTTTAAGAAAAGACACTCATTTTAGTAATTATTTTCAAATCATACAATTTGGTAAATAAGTTTTCCACTTACACTCTTTTACAATCAAGAAGAGTTCCATAAGATACGTTAAAAGTTGAGAGTGTTGAAACAAGATAAAAGTAAAGTGGTATGACATATCAAGATATTATTGGTTAATGTTGAAGTGTTAAAAACAAAAGAAACCAAAAATATAACTAAATACTTTGTGTGTGATCTAGAACTAAGTGGGAATGTGGGACCCACATAATATAACTAAAGAGCTATGTCTAAAAGACCTGATCGACCGGTCGAACTGGATACCGGGCGGTTCGGTTAAGTGCTCAAAACCTTTACGAACCAGACCGGTTGAACCGGTGATCACATCGGTTGAACTAGCGGTCGAACTAGTTGGATGAGGAATCAGACCGGTTGAACCGATTGTGAACAACAATTTATATATTTTTAGTTCAATTTGCCCAATTTGTCTAACCGAATCAGTCGGTCAAAAAGGTTAATCCGACAGACCAATGGGTCTCTGGTTCAATGTAGTCCAGTTTTTAAAACATAGAGTTACTTACGCATATACCCATATCATATGGTTTGGTTCACAATTTTCTAAAACTATGTATACATAGATATATATTTATGGCCATATACCCACCGGTGTCGTTGCACCACCGTGTCCCGGTCAGTCTCATCAGAGTCTCTCCGGCGGTTCCTTTTCTCTTTTTCTCTGAAAGAGATGTACGAAAATGGCAAAAAAAAAAGTGTATTAGTGACAAAAATACGCTTGACTTAACGGACATTTAATGGATGGAGTTAACGGAATGGATGAAAATGACAAATATCTTAAACCTTAAGGTCCACACGAGAAAAAAAAACTTTTTAAATAAAACTAACAAAGGTGTCTAAAACACATGGACTACAATGACAGATTACTCTGTTATTATCAAGTACTACTAATATTATTATAATTTTGCGCATTAGATATAACGTTATTTTTATTCTGTGAATAAATCATGGTTTTAGTGGCGAGCCTTTCACATTTACCAACTTCATTAAGTGAATAACCAAAGCTTATACAGAGGAAGAACCTGCTTGTTAGAAGCTTCTTCAAGTACTTATGATTAAATTTAAGTACACGCTCAAAAAGTTGGAATTAGCAGTCTCAGATATATATATATATATATAAATCACAAGCTCCCATATCTCATGATGAATAAAAATATTACAAGCTCTCATTTTATAGGATTTCGTAAACTACCACGTGTACCTCTGTGTCTATTCAACTTGTAGACTTATGGCTTCTTTGAGACAACAAAATTACATGCAATTTGCATACAACAACATAAATACAACAAACAATAAACTCTTTCCATCATTGAATATCAAAATCAATGAGCCTCAAGAATGTTGATCCACCACATGTTAGCATTAATAACTTATGTTATCATTGAACCTCAAGAATGTCGTCTATACTAGTTTCATCCATAGATGCAACGTGCGATATTCTTATGGTTTCTAACTCTGTAGCTACCTCTTTCATAGTTGGCCTATGTTTTCCAATAGGATTCAAACATCGTTGCGCAAGATTAGCTACCGCAAGAAGCTCATCTATAGTACCCTCTTCAACCACCACCGCCTCAAAAATAGACATAACGCAACCTTCTTCCATAGCAAACATAAAGTAAGTAGCCAAACTTCTGTGTTCATCGGATCTATCTAAAGAAATTGGCTTTTCACCAGTCAAGAGTTCAACCAAAACAACTCCAAAACTGTATACATCACTCTTTTCAGTGAACTGACTCGATTGGAAATACTCAGGATCCAAGTACCCAAACGTACCTTTGACTAAGGTAGTCAAATGAGATTTATCAATCGCAACAAACCTTGAAGTTCCAAAGTCAGAAACTTTGGCTCTGTATTCATCATCCAAAAGTATATTAGTAGTTTTAATGTCTCTATGATATATTTGAAGTGAAGTTGCCGAATGCAAGTAAGCAAGTGCTCCTGCGACCTCTGTAGCTATCTGTAATCTCAATTTCAAAGAAATCGGTGAGTCATCGATCTTGTTGTGAAGATGATCATACAAAGTACCATTTGGAATGAACTCTGAAACTAGCATTGGAACATCTGTCTCTAAGCAACATCCCAATAATTTCACCACGTTCCTATGATTGACTTGAGAAAGAATGACCACCTCATTGATGAACGGCTCTAACTGGCTTTCATCAACTATTTGCGATTTTTTAACCGCCACATTCCTTCCATCTGTTAACATCCCTTTGTAAACCGTACCTTGACCTCCTTTGCCGATAATTTTGGTCTCATTGAAATTATCTGTGGCCATCTCTAACTCGTGTGACGTGAAAAGTTTGGTTTTATCCACTATAGAGGGGTCAACTTCTTGTTGTTTTAAAAGTAAACCACCGTTGCGTTTGAAGAACCTTTTTCTTCGTCTCTTTTCATTTGTTTTCTTGATCACTTTGTATAACAAAAAACTGGTTGCCACAAGAAAAGTTACACCCATGCTTAAGCTAATACCTGAGAAAATTAAGGCAATTATTAAAAAGAAAGTTGGCAGATTTTTTTATTTCAACATACATGGTTGTGATTTTTAAAAATTTTAGGCTCTAGAAAAATCATTTTCAGATTGATTAATAAATGCATTTTGAAAAAAGATATGACAAAGTTCTAGCAATTTAAACATTACATTTAAGCAAAAATTGAATAATTTCACAGATGAACTATCATGCCAAGAGTAAAACTATAAATATTTAGAAATTGTATATATATAAAGAACTTTATAAAACAAACACATTAAATGAGTTACAACTATTTTGCCATTTTAGAAACCTTTAAAACATCCTTAATTTATCAATCAGTGGAGCTAAAAAAACACTAATCCGCTAACCAAACCGAAACATCAAAATCAAACCAGCAATATGGGCTCTAAATAATCAAAACAACATCTGGATAATATGATTATGGTGAATCAAAGCTATATGAACATATCAAAGAACATTATAGGAAATACACTATTATAAGTTGAGAAAACAGGTATTACCTAGAATAAGACCCAAGGATGTATCCCTTGATTTAATTATATTATCATTATCAGGAACATAATCATTGTAAGGCGCAATGGTGGGGGCTTCAGGGGCTATAGAAATGTTAGGAATTTTAGCAGTGTTAAGCCCGACAGAGTGTCCATCCATACAACTGAATTTTAGTTTGAATGAGTAATCAGCATCATAATAATGTATTCTGTCATATAAGCAATAACTTCCATTAGCTTTGCATCTTGCGCAATCTTCCGTATCTAAAACCACATTAGGAAAAATAAGTTCCGTGTTAGAAAAATCAAAATAAAAAAACATGCAACTGATAAAATAAAGAGAAAAGTGTTAGCTTATAAGTGCACAAATGATCAAGTAAGTAGCAAAAGTCCTTAATGGGCCAAATGGGTCAAAACTCAAAACACTAGTATTAGATTGTTTATGTTGTGTTTATGCTTTGAAGTTTGAACACTTGTATTTAGACAAGCCCAAACAGTGTTCAGTAGTCTTAATGGTCGACCAGGGGTAAAATGGTCCAAATTATGTCAAGGTTTTTAATTAACTGTTTTACGGTTGATTAACTGTGACAGTTATTGCCGGTTAGGGGTTTAACTGCTATGTCGAAGTAATTTAAATATGTATGTCAAGAGTCTGTGAACAAGTAATCGGTTTTGTGTGACAATCAAAACCAGACAATTGTGTTTATTCTTTGTTCTTGTATTTACAATATTTCAATTGTTCAAATTCGTGAGTTATGAGAGATAGAGGATCATGAAGGAAACAAAAAGCATACATAAATTAACATCAAGTATCCAGTATTGAAATGAAAAAATAAATACAAGTAAGTAAATAGTAATTATGCAAAGTATTACATACCAAGTAGTCCATCATCTACATACGGGTTTCCTTGTGGTGGCATATAATATGAATATAACTCAAAAAAGGCGCACTTCCACGACTTAAATGTAGTACCATTACCCAAATCTATCTCAAGTGTATCCGGCGAGTAATAACAACTAACTTGATTAATATCACTTGGTGATAACGTCCAAAGAAGTGATACGGGAACAAATGAGTCGTTGTCACGTTCAACATACGAATTTTCGCCGACCAAAAAGGCGGACCCACAAGCTCTATCATCGGTTATATTAATATTATATAACTTGAGATAATGAGGAATTGTGGTTTGGCAACAACCAACGCCATAACAATTGTTTATACCGCGAATGCTATCATTTTGGCAATTTGCAGAACACCCAGTGAGAACATGGTTTCGGTCATTCATCATGAGAACATTACCACATCCCTCGAAAACAAACTTATTGTGTGATTTGGAAAAGAAGAACGGGGTCGTATCTAGATTGATGCTCATCGTCTGACGGTTGTTCTGACTTGGATTTTGGCAAGTTGAGATTTTTGGTGCATTGACGGTTATTGTTTGATTTGCAGAGCTTATATCCAAGACTTGGAGGTGGTTGAGTGCCGACAGATAAGGTGTTGAGGAGTTGCACTCAATGATGTACCATTGGTTTACAGAACAATCCGCACCGATTCCAAAAGGGTATGGAATTCTCATGTTCCCGCATGTGTCAATGCAATTTGGCTTCGCGTATCTTGGAATCACTAGTAGATTTTTTGTTGATGCAAATAAGACAAGTAAATGGTAAGCTTGGAATAAGTTTATATTTTTGTTGGGGATAACTTAATTATCGGTGGTAAGAATGTAAACAACCATACCAGTATACCCATTAACAACAAAACTATTGGTAGGGTCTGGGGTGGATGTACGGAAACTTTACCACCATCCCTAAGGAAAGAAAGACTGCTTCTACAGAGACCCTTGATCAATTGTATTCGTGGTACAAGTGTAGAAGTACGTGTTTCATTTATTTTGCAAATTTTATCTTCAATTTGGAATTATTTTTTAATAAACTTGACAACAAGGTGTATTGGTAATTTTTCCACTTTATGTTATGAATAGTGTAAGAGTTAAATTCATTTTTTAAGAGTAAATTGTCATTTTCGTCCTTGTGGTTTGGGCAGTTTTGGGCAAAAATGCTCAAACCACAGGGACAAAAATGGCAATTAACTCTTTGTTTTTAAATATAAATAGGGTTTATTTTTCTAAAAGGGCATAAATGTATTTCAATTTCGACCAAGTTATTTATATCAAACTTTCTCACTCCTTTTCGAAGAAATTACTCATACCTTTATATATCTATATATATACATACAGGGTTGCGTTCCATTAAGAACCAAAAATCGTAAGAACCATTGTGTACCACACATTTTAAAGGGCATAAAAGTAACTTCCACTACTTTAATTTTAAAATAATAAAACATGTAGCTATAAATAGTTCTTTTAGTTCTTAACAAATATTGGTTTTTAATGGAACATCCACCTATACATAAATATATATATATATATCACTATGAATTGTATTATAAAGTTTCCTAGAATGTATATATATATATTATTAAATTATCCACTCTTTTATATATTTTGATAAAAAAAAAGTTCCATGATTACCTCTTTGTTCACCGTTTACAACGTATGAAGCAAACTCACGCTTTATCGCGGGAGTGAAATTTCCAAACTCCTTCAAGAAACAAAAAGACAATTGTTATTTATGCAGTATTTAACATGTCTGTTAATTTATGCAGAATTTATTTGAAATTAGAGTTTGGTTTGATTTGATTTTTTGTATCAATCAAACATGTAAATTGATGAGGTATCCTATAAAAGGAAGGACACTAAGTAATAGTAACACTATAAGTAACAAAACATCTTTTCATTGACTTTGACCAAGGTCTTGTGCATCGAAATACCTCAAGAAAACGTAAGTTATAAAAGTTGAAGTTTTTAATTTTTAAGAAGAGGTTGGAAGATGTTAAAAGAGGAGAGTCGAGGCCTGCAAGAAAAAGAGGACGCGTAGATGTGTTTTGCCTAAAAACAAATAGCACCCAAGTCATGAATACCACAACGGTCAAGTCAATAAGGGTCCATAGTTTGACCCGGTATAATCATAAATTTATAAATGAAAAGAAGTGCCAAGAATATCTTACTGATTAAAGAAAAGAAATGAAAGAACAAAACATAAGGATTTGTGAGACCTTATTAAGCTTCCATAATGAAATAATCATAAGTTCATAACACACATATCAAATGTAGCAGAAAATATGAGATGACATACGGAACCAACGCAACTACCAACAAGCTATACATGTGAATCATGTTATTTTGTTGGTTTTATTTCATAAAAAATATTAACTTCAAGTTTATTCATTTTTAAACATTGTTAAACAAGCGTTATAATAACATTATGTGTTTAACAAGTCAACAATTTGTATTTATGATGAATATTGCAAAACACCCATTAAAAAATCTTCGCAGCTCATATAGTTTCTGGAAAGCATAGGAATATTTTGATTATTTTTTTAAAGCAGAAGAGTCGGTGAGTAATAAATAATAACTTACTTGATCAATGTCATCCTGTGACATGGTCCAAAGAAGTGATACCGGAACATACGAACTATTGTCCCCTGAAACATACGAATTTTGATCCACCAAAAACGCAGACCCACAAGCTCCATCATCTCCACTCTGCTCAGTGATTTGAATGTTGTACGACTGGAGAGAATAAGGAATTGCGGTATGGCAACAACTGATGCCAAAACAGTTGTTTCCATCATCAAGAATCTCACTGAGACAATTCGTCGAACACCCTGTGAGCACTCTGCTTTGGTCCATCATAACAGCATTACCACACCCCTCAAACACAAACTTATTGTGCGATTTGGAAAACAAAAACGGGCTCGAACCAAGATCGATGCTCATAGCCTGACTTGTATTCTGATCTGGGTTTTGACAATCAGAGATCTTTGGGGTATTAACAGTGACCGTTTGAAGTTCCATGTTTACACCCAACACTTCCAGGTATTTGAGTTCAGATAGATATGGTTTCGACGAGTTGCAAACGACATTGTACCATCTGTTGACGGAACAACCGGCACCGATTCCAAAAGGGTACGGAATTTTAACGTTCCCGCACGTATCATTGCAACCCGGCTTTGCGTATCGTGTAACTGCTGTGATCGATGCTGTAAATGAGAGTATGATGAGTAAATTGATAGCTTGAAATAGCTTCATTTTGTGCACGATCGATCACCAAATAGCAAGGATAGTTATAATGGCAGTTATGAATGATCTGAGGGTTTTTGGGCAACTTTGTGAAACGTCAAGAGTTTACGCCGGTCGTCGTGATTGGGTGGACGGTATGATTGGTGGATGCATCCAGGAATACACCAGCAAGACCCATGAGTCTTCGCCGTGCTTCATTAGTGCAGTGAACGAGTCTAACTTTTGTTCAACGAAATTATATATTTTGATTTTAAATCAATCAACCAGTTAACCTTAATTATTAGTGTGCTTGGTTCGGTTCGGTTCGGTTTGGTTATTGGTCGAAATCGAAATCATAATCGAAGTAATCGGTTATTATTTTTAAATAACCGATCGGTTTTAGGTTATTCGACTTTCGGTTTTTTTTCGGTTTCGGTTATTTTCGGGTTTTTTTCCTTTTTTTGCTTATTAATACAAAAAACGCAAACGATAACTTAGTAATTAATAATGTATAAAGTAAACAGTTAGATAAAACACAGATTAAAACAATAGTACATTATCATGTTTTACTTAAATAAATACATAAATAAAAAAGTTCAAAACTAAATAATTAAATAGTAAACTTGTACGATCGACGATTGTTTCCTAATTTTGTGTTTTAAATTTTTCACATTTTTATTAAGGTTAATAAGTAGATAGTGAACTTTTTTGAATCTAGGCTTTAAACAAAAAATGTCAAGATATTGGGCTTAAGAAGTGGATATTATCGGTTCAGTATCTAGGTTTTTCGTCTGTTTCGGTTCGGTTTGGTTATTTTTGGTTTTTGAAAGTGAATAACCGTAACCGAACCAAAAATATTGGTTCTGTTTTTTTTCGGTTTTATCTTTCGGTTCGGTTTTTCAGTTATTTCGATTTCGGTTCGGTTTTTGCGGTTTTTTTGCTCACCCCTAACTTACATCACGTTTAAAAAGGATTTACTTTTCTTCATTTTACATAATTTCAAAATATTTTCATGTGATTTAATCAAACTTGTGGCTTCCTCGTCGACGAATTAGTCTTGACTGTCTAGAACTTGACTATTTGTTTATGTTTGAAAAATCGGTGAAAATTATGATTACTTATAACTCATCACGAGTCGCTTAAGAGCCTACGTTCTATCTTTGAATTGTGGCTTGGGTCGGCCAGCTCGAAAAATTTTGTCTTGTATAGGAACAAGTTAAGAATAGACTCAATAAGAAAATCAAAGTTGTAAGACCATGTGTACTGGACGTGGAAGGAGGGCGCCGACGCCCCACGACGCCGGGGAACACCGCTACTCGGTGGGCGTGGGCTGGCGTGGAAGGATTTGGCGTGGAGTACTCCACGGCGTGGAGGGGAAGAAGAAGGGCCGGCGTGGAAGGATTTTGCTGTTGTGGTGGGCCCCATTTGTTTTTCTTTATTTTTTTTATTATTTTTCAACCAATAATAAAATATCACCTCACCCTCCTATTTTTTACCCATTTTCTCTCTCCACCACTTACCACTACACCCATTTTCCATCACCTCTTCTCTCTCCTGCATGGCACTGACGCGTCATACTCCACGCCCTTTCGCAGCCCAACCACTACACATGGTCTTATAGAGTGTTTGTTACATCAGAAATTTGCGTAAGTGGGTGCAAAAAATAGGTTAGGGCAACATATAATCATGGCAAACGTAAGTCAGATAAAAAAACGGGTTTGGTCATTGGTCAAGTTAGTATGAGCGATCAAGTCACCACCGAAGATGATACTCTACCAAATTAAACCATCATATAATGACATATTTTCGTAAATTTTTTTTTTTTCAAATATGCAAAAATTTGTTTTTTCGTACATAAAAGCTTGGGTTTGGCACAAGAAGATTGCGATTCATGAAACTTTTTATATAATTATGCAATCAAAAGTAATATGAAATCATTCTTAATCGATGAACTATAAATGATTGATCACATACAAAAGTACCTAGAATTATAACTTTCTCCTTGAATTAAACTTATATAATATATAGTTACAACTTAAAGAAATCCAGAGCCTTATCACTTATCAAGTTATCAGTATACTAAAGCATAACAATTCAACTGACAAATCACAGCTCCTACATTAAGAAACAAAATAGAATTTCTGTAAGAAAAACACACCCAATTCAAATATTTCAAAATTCATACAAGAAAACTAATTCATTACCTAATAATTAAAATTATCTTCCATGTAAACTTAAAAAAACATGAAATTCACCGGTCTTCAAATTCTAGTTATTTTATTATCTCTATAAAACCCAACGCAAACTTAAAGTTAGAAACCCAAAAAAAGCTCATGGATGGAGTCGGTGAGGTAAATTTGGCGTTGTAAAATTTGGGATTTGAACAAAAAGTGACTTGTTAAATTTGCGCTTATTAAATTTGGGGTCTTTTTAAACTTGAGATTCAAAAGAAAGGTGCCTAACTAAAATGAGCTGGGGTGCCTTATTAAAATTTTGTTTGAAACTAAAGATTTTTACCTTGGAAATTTTTGAAAGTTATATATTGAGTGGGGTCCTTCCCCCCCTCTCACGTCTTAATGGATCCGCCAATGGGCACACCTTTTGCCGAAAATTGTTTTTCCGGCAAGTTCTTTGTCGACGGTTTACTTTTGGAGGATCTTGACACTCTTTGACTAGTTGAAGATCGTTTGGTCATTTTGCTTTTTATGAGTCAAAATTGGCTATTTTTGTGATTGTCCCAAACTCTTTTGGTCCAACCAAGAGCAAGTTATTATAAATAAGACTTGAACTTAAGACCTTTTACATGAAAAGTTAATAAAATACCACCAACCTATAAGCCTTTGATAATTTTAATTCTCCAAAATAATGATGCTCAAATAAGCTCTTGGATAAATGATAATGAAATGCTACGGATTTGACCGAGATACCCTCATGGCCATTAGGGAAATGCTTTTTTTTATTATCAAAATGGTCCCCTTCAAACTTCCTTAATATATTTATAGCCGCATTAATATGTCGTCTCCTATAAATACCCGCCATGCATATAAGCCTCCATAATTAGGGTATCACTAAAGTTCACAACTTCACATAATACATGGCCTTCATTTCTAAAGTTCACGACTTCTCCGGCGACTTTCAAACTCCGGCAACCACCCTACCAATATGGTATGATGATCCTACTTCATCCTTTTTCTTAGACAAGTATCGGATCACAATGCCATCCGAATATGACATCACTACACCATCTTCATCATGGAAGAATTCATTCCCGGAGAGATTTGGGGTTTCCGAGATGGCGGTTCCGACATCACCAGCCGGATTTAGTAGCATTCTCGGAGAAACCGACTATCGAAAGGTTGAACAAGATGAATATCTTTGTAGCACCGGTGGTTATGGTACCAACTCATGGTCCGCTTATCCCAGTGTCACTAGTAATTGGGTATGAAAATTTCATCAATTTATTTATTTTTTTCTTTCTTTTGACTACAAATCTACATTAATATATGGTAATTAACCATTTACCATTAGAATATCCAATGAGGACAAAATTTTGTTTAGTACAAGAGTACTATGTTAATAAAGATGTTAAAAGGATTTTGGGCATACAATATATAAGATTTCTTTTGGAAGTTATACAAACATAATTTAATAATTTCTCATGTTTCTTTAGATTTTCTTAATTGTTGTTTTACATGTTAATTTTACAGGAAACCGAGAGCCCAAAAACGTGTAAAGAAGTCGAAGAACCGACATTGAAGATCGGGAGGTATTCCCCTGAAGAAAGGAAGGACAAGATCATGAGATATCTCAAGAAGAGAAATCAAAGGAACTTCAACAAGACCATTAAGGTCTCTATCTCTCTTTCGTGTTTTGGTTTATTACACTAAAATGTAACCTAGCTATTTTCATCTTCATGTCCTCAAATGTAAGAAAATTTAACAATATTTAGTACACACTTTTCACGGTCGTTATATGTAACGAGAAAGGTTCATTGGGGAACCATAAAAAAGAGGGAACTGGGTAAAACTTGTGGTCGTCTCTATATATAATAGCACTTAAGAATCGGTACAAAGATCCATAATTGTTTTCGATTAATTAAAGATTACTTACATTAATACTTGGTAAAACCTTAAAATTAAGTGTGTTAGAAACGATGGAACCATTAGTTTAAACCATTATTGTTTCTTACATATATATAAATGAAAAGAAAATGAGAATAAGTTGTATAATTATAAATTTACTTTGGAAAAACGTTTATTTAGTGCTAAGAAGTTGTAAATAAAAGCATTTAAAGTGCTTTTTTAGGAAGACTTGTCATGATAATACATATATATGTGACATGGAATCCTAGATCTGTCAGTATCACAACAAACTAAAAGTTAAGGAGTTGTGAACACACTGATTAAATTTTGGATGAATTATCTTGAAGTATGAATGCCGAAAGACGTTAGCAGACAAGCGCGTACGAGTGCGAGGGAGGTTTGCGAAGAACAACAACGATCATCATCATCATATTGATCATCATCCTTGTGAAGATCAAGTGCTTCCCGGCATCAACACTGCCATTAATTCTTCAGAAGAAGATCTTCAGCAACTATACATGACCAACAGTTTTCTGGTATGATTTGTATACTAACTTGTTATATGATTAATTCTAATTATAGGAAACAATCATTGATTTGAATGTTTATGCATGTAGATGAAACAAGATTATGATGTTGAGGAAGAATGGTTGCAAGAAGCAATGGCTAGTTTATTGTATTAATTAACTAATTGTCAATTAATCTCATTTAATGTTCATCCATATAATTATATCCTCAGTGTATACACATTATGGTTTGTGGCAATCAATTAAGCAATCCAAAACTTCTCCAACTATTTTTATTTTCTCAGTAACGATAAGCTGATAAACCTAATGAAACATCAACCTAGTACTCACACGTGAATCCATGTCATGTAGCATTGCACACATGAATTCATGTTATGTACGCAACGTTAGGTTGATGTTTAATTAGCTAACTTTTACCGTTACTCTTTTCTTATTTTTTTTTCCTTTATATAT
This sequence comes from Stevia rebaudiana, assembly GCA_009936405.2. Taxonomy (NCBI): domain Eukaryota; kingdom Viridiplantae; phylum Streptophyta; class Magnoliopsida; order Asterales; family Asteraceae; genus Stevia; species Stevia rebaudiana. Next base: position 3,072,340 of record WOUH02000003.1, on the reverse strand, counting down.
AACTTACCATATCATGTTGGTAGTTTATGTTTAAACCTCAAAAGTATAATAATAATAATTTATGGAGTTATTAGTCGGTTCTTAATTCTGATACATGAAGATTGAAACAGCAAATACTATCTCATCTACTTTTTATTTTTGAAAATTTTAAATATCAAATCAAGTGGTGTATGGTAACCATGGTTGTAAAAATCTCGACTAGCCTCCGATTAATCCCCGATTAATCGCTAATCCTCCCCTCACCGATTAGTGACCGATTATCATTAATCAGT
>WOUH02000003.1:3052883-3069137 GCA_009936405.2 Stevia rebaudiana | reverse complement strand
TTAGTTTAGCATGCATGTTTGTGTGTGTGCTAACTAGTAGTATAAATAGCTTAGTTTACACTTTCTAGTTAGACTTTCCATCTCCATTGTTTTTATTCTTACATATTAAGGGAGATTCTAGAGAGAGTAGATTTCATTGTTGTATTGAACTTCAATCTTTGTTATTACATACAATCAATGAAATCATGATTTGTTACATCTTCTTGTTATCATCTTCATCTTGATTCTTATTGTTTTCTTGATTTGGAAAACACATCAACATGAACACGGATTCCGCACGTGTTCGTGTTGAGTGATCTCGGTGTGAATCGATCACCTTCCGAACCTACAAACCTGTTAGTTGCGGTGTATTTATATCTCATGACTTTTAGATTGTTCTTTCATTAATGAGGTTTCAGACCTGGATCGCTTTTCAGAATCATCCCATTAGAGTTATTTTTTGGTAGGTGTGATTGTAAGCTTGGTCATATGATTTGTTTGTGGAACTGAGTTAGTGTCTTAGGGCCTTGTGCTACTAGTGACGTTTAGTGTGTTACGGTCTTTATTGGTCTGGTACGGACATAAGTTGTCAATATGTATACAGTGATTTGGAAATTAGTAAAAATGAACAAAATACCTTCATGCGTGACGTATATGTGTACTTTAACATCTATTTAAATGAAGGTTTGATTAAAGAACCGTTTGAGCAGTTTGTTCGCAAAATGTTTTTAAAGGAATATGAAATGAAATTGAAGTTCAAATCTGAATGGAATCCTTTGAGATGTTATAACTTATACAGAAATCTCTTTATCACATAAGATTAAGGTAAAGTTTGTCAACAATATGACACCTCCCTATAGTCATAGGAATGATATTTGTGTCGGATACTTTTTTTGTAAATTTGAAAAAGGAAGTGAAATGTTTATAGATGATATTAATTAATTAGATAATTTATTCAATATATGAATATGTAACACAATCTTTTAACAACCCCATATGTAGTTTATTTTTTGATAACTCGCAATTCATTTTAGCCAAACTAGCATGTTTCATTCGGTTTGTTAAACATTTAACGGAACAACGAAAGTAAGTAGAGTAAAAACACCGCCAGTGTAGGTGTGTAACCAAGTGCATGATCTAACAGCCAAAATTGATTTTTTAGGGAGGAATACATATATACTCTCTTCACTTTGATTACATATTTATTTAAAACGCAAGTTTTCAATGTGTAATGTACAATGCTTTTCAAACATGATTTAATTTAATTGTAATTTTGAAAATTTAGAGAAATACAAAATTGCCAATTTTCAAAATTCTAAATACTATTTGATCCTACCCTTAACCTAAAAGGTTGTTTTGTAAGATCTTGGTACCATCTTAAGAGTTCATTAATCTTTGATAGTAGGAGACATGGTAACATACTAAAATGCACTCTTTTATGTCAAAATGTAATGAAAAATATATATCATGTCAATATATTTGAAAAAACTCCCATTACTTTATTTACTTGCAACAAAACTAAAACTAAAGTACACTAGTACATCTTTGGAAAGGAATTATTTATAAAAACCGTCCATGGTACCATAACTAATCAGGAGAGGCCACCATGTTTTAAAAGAACCATAAAGAACTAAAGACAACAACAATATGCATGCATCATGTTGTTTTCTCCATGTGTTTTGTGGACATGATGATGATGACCATTATTGTGGCATGGTTCGTCCATTCTAAGTTCTCTTCTTAAGAATTTATGATGATGATGTTCTTCTAGAACCATCATAGTGGACCTTACGTTTTTTTTCCATATGATCATCTTTTCATGCATGGTCACCATCCAATCCATGTAAACCCCACTATAAACAATTATTGCATTCCAATTTCCACACCGAACGCGTATCATAAATCATATAATATTCAAACTCCAAACTTACAAGTAAAATAAACATCCTCCAACTTAAGAAAATCGTAATACCATAGTATATATATTATAATGGAGTGTCCCATAATTTAAATTTACAATATGGTTAATCAATATCATATAGTTAACATCATCTTCTTCTCACAATATAGTGGAGAGTGATATAAGTTATATATAAAATATAGCAAGAAAATAAAAGATATAGAAACCAAAACCAATACCAAAAAACCAACAAACAAAAGAAGCCTTAAGTTTGAGCAAAAAGATGGTTGCATGCTAGTTGCATGAGGACCATAAAGACTCTCCCATGCCCATACTAGTTTGGTCAACCACCATGTCCATGCCAAAAAGGGACCTGGTTGGTGAGGCGTGGTGTCGTGACGATGGTGAGATGTTTTCAGGTGACTGGTTAGATGAATATTGACGCATCCTCATGTGAACCACTTCAGCTTGTGATACAGCCAGTTGTGCTTGAAGTACATCTATTTGTTGCTGAAGAGATGATATCGCGCCCACACAACCATACACCGGATCCCTGATCCTAGCGTTTGCTTCGTACACCATCGAACTCACCGCATCGCCTCTATGATGCTCGGGTAATTCCTACATATATTATAATATCAAATCAAATATTTTAGTAATTATTATAAGCATAAATCGATTTTGGTTCACATGTAAACTCTTGACGGGACACATTTAGGATTCTAGCGGCTTCAAGAAATATCATCCCACTTGGGCCCAAAACCTTGACCTACGATTTAATGTTTGTGTTTTAAAATCAAAGAAGACAAACTTTGTCTATAGTCATGATTACCTATCGATTACGCAAATATTAAATTTAATACTTTAGCTTTAAAATGAAATATATTACGTATTAATTTATAATAAATTTTTGCAGAGAAAAGGGGCAAATATGAAACAACTCGTCTGAAAGTTGATCTTAAATAATAAAGTAATTAATTTCTATTACAAAAAGAGCGGTTAATGCCCTTCCGTGCACATACTTTAATTTATTTTCCGCACATCGTACCCAAGAATCATTTGACCAAATGAAATTATGGCTTACTTGTATTATAATCTTTTAATTTGATTGGGTAAAACACTTGTGGTTCACACCTCCGTTCTGAAGTTATCCAATATAAACGTTAATATGTATTTAAAGTTGTGTAAACTTATACTTTGTAAATTCATTCAAGCAGAAAAATATGGAGAAGCAATTACTAAAGAGAATAAACACTCTACTAAAACTTTGTTTAAACTATGTTTTTTCTTAAATGAAAAAATAGTACTAAATTATAAAAAAATAATTTAACTAGTTTAGTAAAAAGAGTATACGTTGAAGTTTGGTATTATATAAAAGAAGTTAGATAAAGAAATTTGGTTATCAACCTATAAAAGAAATATTCGTGGTTATGTGTTGGCTAATAAGTTTAGATATGCTTGTGTGTCATACGTTTGTCGCACATGTATTAAAGAGTTACTATACCACATTATGCCATTATGTAAAGTATTATGTTTTTAAATAGAATATTATGCCATTACGTAAAGTATTATGTTTTTAAATGCAATCTTATCAATTAGCGAGACAGAAGTAGGGGTGTAAATGAGCCAAACCGGCTCGTGAAAAGCTTGGGATCGGATCAGTAAAAAGCTTGAACGAGCCAAGCATAAACGAGCCCGAGCCCGAGCTCGAGCCTTGAAATATGACTCGTTTGCTTATCGAGCCGAGCTTGAGCTTCAAGTGTCGAGCTCGAGCCGGCTCGCGAGCCTAAACGGCCTTTTTTATATATATCTATATATATAATATTAAATAAGAAAAACCTAAACCATATATATTATGTTAAATATAGAAGGAATATATATAAAAATAAATAATTTTTATAATTAAAAGAGATAAATTAATAATTAAATAATAAACGAGCCTAGTCGAGCCGAGCACGAGTTTGAAATTTTCTTTACAAGCCGAGCTAGAGCTTTTGAACCAAAATTCTAAACGAGCCGAGCTCGAGCCCGAGCCTCCTTAAATCTTAACGAGCTGAAGTAGGACAATACGTCTCCTCTTAATCGATTACACTTATCAAACTCAATAAATAGATGTCTTAAAGGAATTGTGTTCATTAATCACACTTGTACTACCCATAAACTCTGTTTTTAAGATCGTTTAATTTACGAACTATTTTTTCTTATTCATTTATATTATAACAGAAAAGAATACCAAAAATTGAAATCTTAAAATATGAATGGGTGACGAAACGTTAGTTCGGTAAAGTGTTTTAGTCGTTTAGATTATTGTCAAAAAAGAAGACAACAATAGAAAAGAAAAAGTCTAAAGAACATGATGGAACATGATGTTAAAATATAGAAAGAGGGGACAAATTGTCTCATATTACTTGAAATGACAAAAAGCATATGTACATACACAAATTTTGAAGTATGTGCAAACTACTTCATAACCATTCTTTTACTCTAAATTTTACCACTTTTATCAATCTGACATTAACCGATATTATCACCAAAAAAGCTTGTTATATATCAGTTACATCGGCTATCAGTTATCAATTATGTTACAGAATACGACTTTGAAAAGAGTTGATCCATGGGCTTTTGATCAAGCTACCTTTTGTATATGCGACGCGAACATGTTACTAGTGCAACATGTCAAAATGCATGTCTTTAAGATGGGTCGGGTCGGGTTTGGTTGGTTTGATATGTTTACTTTGAAAGTAACTAATATTCCTTAAACATTTTTGCAATTTAAAATCAAATAAAGGTACTTACTTTTTAATACATCCATATAAATATTATTTTAATAAAAAAAACACCAAGATACGATACCAAATTCTAGTGTCGGATGGTTACTGTTTATAGAATAGACACGAAGGATTCGGTGCAAGAATGAAATCCAAAAGACAGTGATATATTTCACTATTTGGTTAAAAGCTAGAAAACAATAGAAATAAAACAATTATATATAAGAAGATAGCTAAAGAGAACCGGGTGTGGGTTCAGGACCATGGTCAAAAGCGAATTTCTGTATATCGGTCTGAATTTCTGCGGACACAAGGTTTTGAAAAGAGAATTGATTTATAGCAAAAAAACATTCTTTCACAACAAATAATATATTGATCATATAAATAATGCACGTCGAAACGGCAATAAAAATAGTGAGTGACAAAAAGTAAACAGAGGCAGTTAAAAATATTGTGTTGGTTATCTAATTCAAAACAATATGTATAGTCCAAATGCATAGACAAAGGTTCGTTGGGAAACCATAAAAAAGAGGGAACTAAGGAACACTTGTGGCCCGTTGATTTTTTTTTTACTGGATTATTTTTTTTTTATACTGGATTTTTTTTTGTACTGAATTATTTTTTTTACTGCATTATTTTTTTTTGTGCTGGATTATTTTTTTTGTACTGGATTATCTTTTTTTGTACTGGATTATTTTTTTTTCGTACTGGATTATTTTTTCTTTTGTACTGTATTATTTTTTTGTAATAAAAATGAATGGTTCACAAGTAATCCCTAGTTCTCTCTTTTTTTATGGTTATCCAATAAATCTTTCTTCAAATGCGTAACGGGAATCTCGACATATTATTGGTTCCTAAATGAACCCATGCTATAAATTAACCAGATATTGTTATAATATATGTATAAAGTTGTACGATCAGATAGCACGTAGGAGCCGTTAGAAAAGAATTGTTTTCTTCAATTGTCACTACAAATTCAATGAGTTGGTTACATTTTGACTTTGCGAAACAATTAAACTCATCTTTTGAAACTATTTCTAATTAATCAAACTTTAAATTATTTAATTATAATTTTTCCGACATTGAGTTTTTGTTAAATGCTACTGATGTACATGAATGGCATGAATTTCACAGCAAGATATGTTATTTTTTTTTTAATGTATTTTGCTTATTTTAACAAATTTTCTAGTTCCGCATCCGGCTACTAGAAAGGTGTACATATGACACGACGGTGGTAAGTTTTAGTTTATGAGAGTTGATTAAGGATTCTAAAATCACATATATGGTATGTAATATGTGTAGGTGACCCGTGACCATAGTAACTACTAATTAGATATAGAGTTTTGTTAGAATCAAATTAGTTGAATCTCTTAAATGTAGTCGGTTGAACACAAGACTAAAAAGTTCTGGATCTATACAACTAACCTGGAGCATCTTGTTGACATTGCTAGCACCAAAGACCTTATGAACACTCGCAAATTTGTGAGGCTCATCGGCAGGGAAATAGGGAGCAAAAACACAATCTTGAGAGCATCTCCGACGCAAGAGCTTGCAGGCGGCACATGGTGGCGCTGCCCCTTGTTTTCTTCCGGCGCCACCATGGCCACTGCTACCGGCGTCTTTCATTTAATCAATTAACACACACGTCAGATTATAAATCACCGACTGCATGCAAATATGTTCAAGAGACAAAACAAAAGAAAGGAGGAGATGGGTCGTAAATGTAAGGCGATGGTAGTGATAATATAGGCTAAAACTAGATAATAAAAGATCTACGTGGGCCCATCACTTGAAGAGTCTTGGATTTTATACTAGACAAGAAAACAACCACCTCCTTGTCCCACTCTAAGGATCGAAAGTATTTGTACCGGAATCCGGTTAACTAATCTTTATGTAAAAAATTATAGAAATATTCACTTTGTTAAATTTAACCAAAAAGAATTTGGGTAAAAATTGAAATTCGTTAATGTCTTAAGTATATGTAAGGACCATTTATAGATTTATGTTTATGTTTACCTATCGATAGTTTAATAGTTAAAGTGGTTTGCTAGTTTTATATCAAACACACTTAGTTGGTTTCGGTTATGGGTTCGGCCTATGAGGTTTTTGTAAGGCTCCCTATATAAAGCCATGTTTTATCTAAAATACGGTAAGCCACTTAGAGTTTAAAAGTCTTATGTACTTGACGATTTGAAGGAATTAAGCATGTGCATTGTCTTTGTTCGTGATTCTCTAATTGGTTACCCGCAAAGTATGTAAATATGTTAATATCATTCTTGATCACTGTGTTAGCCGATTGTTTGCTTGTTTCGACTAGGATTCATTAGAACCGATTGACAATAGGTTCGTGGTTCTTATAGTGGTGATCGATTAAGGTTATTGATTGGTAATTTGTAATAGGGAATGAACTATTAATCCAATAGAGAAACTTAAGTTCAATTAGATTTCTTGATCCATTGCACAATTATATTCCATCTAATTGTGTAACCAAACTATATCATATTGTTTAGATATAGATTTTGGACTTACACTTGGTATTAGAGCCATTAAACCACGTATGATATCATGGACTCATCTATTTAAAGTTTACATGAAACAAATTGATTATTTTTTATTGAATTTAAGTGTTCGGCAATTTTTAATGTTCATCGATCTTGGTGACTTTTGATGATTAATCGCTTTTGATCTTTATTTGCTATTGATAGAATTCATAATATTGGAATAAAAGATTAAAAGATCCTCACAAATATCGAATCTAGGAAATAAAAAGCCAAATCAAATCAATAATAATCGGATTCTATCACAAATATTTTGAAATCTAAATAGTTTGCTATATTTTTGGTTAATCTTAGTTATCAAAATAAGGGATTGCTAGATCATTTGATTATCTCGATTGGTGAAATAGTTTGCTAATTTGTTTCCTACAACTAGGTTGTGTTAGTTTTGGATTGCAAATTTTTCAGTTTACTAGTCAAAATGTTTGATAAGTTGGGTTTTACACTTTGATTGCTAGTTTTAAATCGTTTGCTAATTTTAAGTTGAAATTGCAAGATTAAAGTTGTTTGCTAGTTTGAGTTCGAAATTGAAATTGCTAGCTCTTGAATTGATTGTCATTTTTGAGATCGTTTGCTAATTATGAACTCGTTTCTAGATCAAAAGCGTTTGCTACATATATTAATTACTTAAGTTTGCTCGCTAGAATTGCAAGTTGAGCTTGCCAGATTGATAAGTGTTTGCTAGTTCGAAACTTGTCTACTATAACAAAATGGAGATTGCTAGTTTCAAAAAGGGGGTCAATACTTTGAAACATTTGAGTGCGTTTGCTAGTTCCAAGTTATTCGCCATTTGATTCTGTTTACTAAGTTTCCGTTTTAGGGTTTACTACATTGAATTAAGCATGTAAGATTTTGACCCGTGTTTGCTACATTCACTGTTGTTTGTTAAAATTACAAACTGTTTGCTGGATCTAAGGTTTTGGTGATTGATACATTGATAATATTTGATTTGTTGGATTTGAATTATCTAAAATATTTGTTAAATTTCAAATAATTTATGAGAAATCCTAACATGTTTGATAGTTTACTTTTCTAACTTATGTTTGTGAGTTAAGTTTCTTCAAATAACTAATTCACTTGCTAAGTCAGACCAATGGACCCAAACAATTATGTTGTGGTTTCCTCAAACTTTCATTAGGAACTTGATTTCATCATTGGAACTACTACCCTAATTCCTACATTTTTGTCTTTTGATGGGTTTGTCGAGTGGAAGTTCAGATTCGAGAAACATGTTAAGTTCAAGGATGCAAAGATCTAGAAAAGCTTCATGAGAGATCCACGTGCTATCATGTGTGCTAAATATGGGGAAGTACTGATAGTTAAACTGATTGATCTGTACATTGATCAATATTTTGAACTTTTAGAAGAAGATGAAAAGGTATTGGCGTGTTTGACTATGGCCTTGTCACACGAAGTAGCTAAAGGATTCAGATAACATACTTCTACAAAAGCATTATTGGAAGTATTGATAGAAGTGTAGGACATAAATGAGGACATGAAGGAAAGAAGAAAGGAAATGATGAGCAAAAAATTCAACATGTTCAACTTTGTTGTTGGTGAATCTTTTGACACTCAGATTCAAATGTTTGTGACTTTTTTTTAAGATGAAAACTGATGAAATCAGACTACCTAATACTGAGTAAACAAGAAGCTACTCAATGCTCTACCAAGAAAATAGGATACCAATGTTGGTCTGACACCCCGCTTCCCGGATCCTGGTCTCTGACGGGTCCGTGAGCGGTCTGTCACTAAATTAGCTCGGTATTTGCAGGATCGAGTCAACCGGTTTAATTTACAACTCAAATTACACCAACACACGTTTCATTTATATAAAAGTTTATACATTACATCGGAAGCAAGATACGATTACATCACATAATAAACACAAAGATATAACATAATAGAGTCCTCCCCCTTGACCTGTTTTAGATACCTGAGATTACATATAATTTGAAAACGGTCAGCTATAAGTTGGTGAGTTCACAGGTTTTGATATCATGAGTAACCTTTGTTAATTGATTAAGACCATAATACTATTTGCAAAACTGTGGATCAGACAGTTTCTAGTGTTGTTATTACCATAAAAGTACCGGCACCGAAGCGTGATATGATTTTGCCCCACATATGACTACCATAAATCATATAAGTGAAAATAATAATGCATGCGCGTAAACCTCTAGTTCTACCGCATGAGGTTTATCAGACCTAGTAGTACTACCCATTATTAACCTGCCACCCAGTGTTAACGGTCAAGTTTGTAGGGGACTAAAAGTGGTATGTTAACGTTACAACGTGTTACAATTATGTAATAACGGATAGTCATTATGTCATGTCTTGAAAACGTAGTGATATGTATTTGTAACAAGATATAGAATAAGAATAGGAGGATAAACGATACACGAGCGTAACCTCCTCCAAGCGTGTGATAAACGTTCGATCAAAATTACGTAGAATCTCTGCAAGAGTTTTGAACCGATGATCAGAGCGATTTTGCGTGAGTTGTGATAGATTTTGAGATGTAGAAATGGTCTGCTCGTTGACTTCTATATATAGGCATTTATGGGAAAGCCGGGCGGTACGCGCGGGGAGGTTGGCCGAGCCGCCCTTATCAGGGACTCAGCCGACACGCACGAGTTTACTTAATCGAGTGGATTGCCCACTGGGTTTGCTAGGCAGTACGTGCGGGAGCCGTACGATTAGGCGCTCTGGACTTCGAATTCTGCGAGCCTCTACAAGGCTGCCATGTGGCGCCTCGTCATTGCCCTAGAGCATGACATGTGGCCCGGCGATGCCACGACAATTCTTGTGTCGCCACGTGGGTGATGTGTTGCTAAACACACGCATTTTCCTTTGTATTTTGAGTCGTATTTTATGTAATCTATTATAGTTTTTATTGGATTTTGTATATTATTTAGTTCTATGTTGACTTGTAGGTGTTCGTGTGCAAAAGGAGCAAAAACAAAGTTAAACCGATGAAGAACGAGCACACGGGAGAACACGAAGTGTACCGGGAACCCATTTCGTTAAATCAGTAAAAAAAAGTGCATTTTGGTCTTTAGACCAACGCTGGTCTAAGGAATGAACGTATAGGTTGAACCAGGAGGTTAAAACAAGAAATATTAATTCTGCACGCTTGGGCGGTACGTACACGCAAGGAAAAGCTTCAATCTGCGCGGTATGCCCCGATCCCAGAAAAGCAAATTGTCTGCCCCAACTAATTTTGTCTGGGGCGGTACGCGCGAAAATGACCCCAAAGCTTGCGCGGTACGCGGGAACACCCAAAACCGAGAAAAAATCCTAATTTTATGTTATAAATAGAACGATTGAGAGGGTTTAAGAGTTCGATCCCAGGAGCAAAGTTGGGCGATTTTAGGAGGGGAATCAGGACGAATCATCAAGCTTGAAGCTTGGGATCGTTTGGAGGCTCAATTCGGTTTGTTTAGTTTATAGTTAAACATCGTTTTGTCTAATTCTTGTTTAATTCTACTTTGTTTCTGTTCTAAACGATTATGACAGTTGATTATATGATATTTATGATGTTTCTTATGATAATGATTGGCTAATTTTATATATAGTTGCCTAGGTGATGTTTGATTGGATGATTGCTTGTGATTAATGGTGTTTTGGACTATGATACATAATAATTGGATGTAATCAGTTAAAATACAGATCTTAATAAACTATATAGCAGTTAGGTAATGGTAATTAACAATGAAATCAAGTCTAGGTGTGATTTTTCTATGAGTTACATTGATGTATAGGTTAACTTGATAGTTTAAGTTGCATTTTGCATTCTTGAGACCGAGAGGGTAAAGAATTAGTTGTTTATTGCGGATTGGGTTAATTTGAGTGGACTGAGAGGATAACTTACGTTAAATGAACTGTCCTTAGCAATGAAAGTGTAATTGGTTAATGGTTTGTAGTCTTTAGTGCACGATTTAGGCCGAGAGGAAAGTTGGATGCGGGATACTAAGATTACCGGATAGGTTAGGCCGAGAGGAAACCTAATCCATTGATTTAGGGTGCTAATAAGTTAATCTAATAGGAGTCTTCGTTATAGTGGCCCAGGCAGAGAGGATAGTTCCACATAGCTTACTTACGCCGTTAGTTAACTGATCTAAAGAAACCTAATCACCAATTGTTGAGTTCAATGATCCGTTATTACTTGCAAGATTGTATGATACTAGCCTAGGTAGCTATTGTTCTCTTCATTGATTGTTTGATTGTTTATTTGCTTTGTTGTTTGATTGTTTGATTGATTGTTAAAAGACCAAAATACCCCCTTAGTTAATTAGGTAGAATGACCATTTGAATCCTGGGTGTGCCTTTGGTTCTGTCCGTGAGTCCTTGGACGATACTCGGTCTTACCATTCACACTATAATACGACCGGTTCAATGCCGTTTGTGTGTTTGCTTTGATCGTTTAATATAAATATTATTACTTGAGTTGATTTGCACACCACGATCACACACATCAGCAGAAAAGAATGGACAGGAACGGGCTTTGGTTATGGAGGAACGACCCTTCCACAGACGACGAGTTACATGAGCTTGGTGATATGGTGAACAGGTTGTAATCAGTGGTGCTTTCCGAAAGGAAGGACGGTTGGAAGTGGATCGAGAACAATTCGGGTTGTGCCAGTGTTGCGGCGGTGAGAGATCTCCTTCAAAGAAGTGAAGTTTTCAGCGACAGATACGTCATGGACCGGTGAAAGTGGGTGCCGATTAAATGACATGTTCGTTTGAAGAGCATAGATGAATCGGATCCCAACGGTTGACGCTTTATCCATAAGAGGTATTAATGTTAGTGATGCCATGTGCCCGCTTTGCAATAAGGTCGACGAATTTGTGGATCACTTGTTTATGGCTTGCAGTTTCGCTACGGATATCTGGTCTAGAATCAGTTTGTGGTGCCGAATCCCTAACTTCTTCGCTTTTTCGGTTAGAGATCTCCTGGATATCTCTTCTCAATGCCAAAAAGGGGCAGTCGATAAAGCGGCGTCTCACGGTATCATCATTACGTCTTGCTGGTGTCTGTGGAAGGCTAGGAACGGGAAAAGGTTCCCTGGGAAATAAGTCAAGGTCCAGGATGTGTTCGGTGAAATTAGATCGTTGGGATTTTGGTGGTTTAACAATAGGTCTAAGTTCAAAACATCAAATGGGCTGATTGGTATAAATTTTTATTTACGTAATCGTCTTTGTTGTCTGTTCGCTTAGTCTTGTTTTCGAGCTAAGTAGTCCGGTTTTCGGGCTAAGTAGTTTATAATGAAGGAGTTTTTTTTACCAGAAGAGTGTAGGTGGAAAATTTATGTACCAAAATTGGTGTTTTTAAAATTTCTTTTCTTTTAATTTGTAATCTTATTGTATAAAAACTATATGCATATAAAATGTTATTTAAAAAGTAATAGTGTTCTAACTGAAAAAGTTTTTTAAAAAAGTTTCAAATAGAAAATATTTTAAAAAACATTATATAAAACACTACGATCAAGCAAATTGTTTTCTCATATAGTTTATTTAATCGTTTAATAACATTTCTTTTAACCCTATTAAAAAGTTATAATAGAAAAATATGCTTGCAAAAGCCTATATTTTTTTTAAAATGTATTATTTCATACTTTTCACACATAAATTTATAAAACCTTTATGTTTTAAAAATTAGTTTGATCGTAATCTTAAAGTTTTTAAAAAAATTAACTTTACAGAATATGGAATAAAAAAGCTTTTAAACAAAATTAACTTGTTTTCATAATATGAAATTTTGTATGTTTAAAAAAGTTTTTTTGTTTAAGAATCGAACTTTTTTTCAGAATATGAAATTCAAAGACCTTCAAAATTATCCAAAAGAATTTAAAAATACTTATAAAGACAAAAAAAAGGTTTTTAAACGAAAGAAAGACAGTAAATCATATAGTATATAGTATAAATGCAGAAATCACCTTGGTCAATAATTGCCGTACGTCATCTTGTACCATTGTATATTGAGAGAGAAATCAATTTTCTCGTTTTTTACTAATATTAAATTATTCTTCTCGGTCTGTGTATATATATATTTTTTGAGCTTAAAGTCGGCATAACTTATTTACTTTATAATTGAGATCAAGACACTTGATTAAGGGCGGTGGGTATGGTATGTGGGATCGCATGCGGATTTCAAGCAGGCTCAAGGGCTTTATGCCGCCTTAAGCATAGGTTTCACCCGACGGTTTTGTGATCAACTTCAAAAGTCAGCACAAACCAAAGAGTATGCGTGTGGATGTGGGTGTGTGTGAAGAGTATGGGTTAAGAAGGTATAATTGCATAAGTTTATGGGTAAAGAAAGTTAAAAACGATAAGAGTGATTTGATATCAGGTGACAAAATATGATTGGATAAGGTTAGAGGCACGAGGGTAGTATACCTCCACCCTAAGAGGTCATAAGTTTAATCTCTAAAATATTATCATCATCGTACTTAGTATATCGCACTTAAAAGTAGGGTCTATGAAGGGTAGATGTAAACAGTCTTACCACTACCCAGTAGGATAAAGAGACTGCTTCTGATGAGATACCTGACTCATGATGCATGATTAACCGTCAATCGTTACTTTTAACGTTATTTTCAAAAACTAAGTAAAATAATGTTAAAATTAGTACAATTTTACTTTTGCCCGTTGATGGCTCACACATATATACATTATATGCGCCCACCGCAAATAAGCCGTACAAGTAGAGATAGTATGATAATTTGTTATTAATAACATAGGTTATTTAATTATCTTTAAAAGACCTCTAGTATATTATGAAATATTTATATCTAAATGTTTTCACATTTATTTATTGTTTAAATATATTTATTAAAATCATTTTATACAACAAAATATAAATTTATTAAGTATTTTTAATCATAATTTTATGTTTTATTTAAATAAATATTCATGGTATTAAAAAATTAAATAAATAAAAGAAGGCTTGAGAGCTCGATATCGTGTATAGTTTGTATCGAGCTTGTTTTAGTCACACAATATGAGCTTAGGCTTGGGCTTGAATTCATTGTTTTACTTGCTTTAAATTTAGTTTGTCAATCGATCTCAAGTCTATATAACAAACCGGCTTAACTAATTTTCAGCTCTAAATTTAACTAATATTTTAAGTTTAATATTAAATAAAAACTCACAATTTAAATTAGATTATGATTGGGAATTACGTAATGATATATATAAAGTCAAATATGACGTCGTAACATTGTGGAAATCTGTTATTTATAATATTATAAATCCTGTATACAGCTGCAGATTTAACCCCTTATATATTTATTTTAATAATATGTTTCTCTGAATAATCAAAAGTCACCCTAATATTGCTATTCTTTGCAGGCTCATCGTATATTTATATTAATATTAATACATGAAGATAAAGAAGAATATTTTAAGCTTATCCACAAGTGCTTTGTTAAAATATTAATAAGTGTGATGCATTAGGTTTACGAACTAGCTGTGTTCGCTATATTATTCTATTAAGTTGGTTATGCTAGTAACAGTGGTGATAACGGTAACGTAGTGTGGCAGCAACGAAAACGACGATGGCAAGGACAAGGTGTGATGGCAGTCGAATTGGTTGTGCGATAATATCGACACCTACACGTTGAGGGTAGTTGTCTTCGTCACAACGAAAACGATGATGGACGATGGTTATGGCTGCAATGTCAACGACAATCGTGATGAAGGCGTCACCGATCATGGCAACTGAACCTATGATAGGGGGTAGTGGTGGTTGGGATAAAAAAATTTGAACTTGTTCACTAGTGAGCTAAACATATTATCATTTTAATTCAGACCTTAATCCCAATAAATTGTTGAACAAAACATGTTGATAACACATATAAAATTAAAATTTTATTAAAATCTAACCAACTAAACGCAACCTGAACTTTTAAAAGCCGTTTTTTGTCGTTTGTTTATAAAATTGTCATTTCATATGATGCTTTAATAATCACAAACTTCTAATCTAATCTCATTGCTCTGGTAAAATTTACGGAAGAGGTCGAAGAAACAAAGCGACACAAGTGGGTACAATCTCGGGTTAAAGTAGTTTTAAGTTTACGAGGTTTTGATTAAATTAAGTCCAAATGTTGAGAGTTGTTTGTGCCCCTATCTTAAAAAACAACTACTTATTAAATAATGTTTACATGATCGAAACCACAAGGGCATTGAATGTTATTTTCATAAATGCAAGGGTAGTTAGTGGAATTACTCCTATAAAAATAGATATATATATACCCGTCGCATATTTTCCGCCTTCTCACAAACTTCTTCAACGTTTTTTAACCATCCTATTACAACAGATATAGTAACCGGAAACGATGGCGATTGCCGATATCCATGAAGACATAATCACAACACACATTCTAACCAGACTCGACGGTCAAACCCTCGCCGCCGCCGGCTGCACATCTTGCCGGCTACAATCCCTTTGCTCCGATCAGAAACTGTGGTCCGACATCTGCAACTCCAGTTGGCCATCCATCGGCGACCCTCTAGTCACAAAGCTTATTTCCGGCTTCACTTCCGGCCACCGTTCCTTCTTCTCCGACTGCATCTCATCTCCTACCCACCGCCTCACAACCACCGCATCACCACCACCTCCGACCACCAAAATCATCTCCTCCGTGGACCTCAAATACCACGGAGAACTCATCTTCTCCAAAGTTGAATCAACCAACTCCACACCCAGCGACTGGTTCCAAACGTCTCCGTTTCGGATTGATATTCTTGAACCCAAAGAAATCGTCTTGTCGGCGGTGAAACTCCACGGTGACGATCAGGTCATGCTGTCGGATCTTGAAACCAGCATGACGTTGAGTTGGATCATGATCGACCCGACCCAGAACCGAGCAGTTAACCTGTCCAGCGGAAAACCCGTTTCCGTTCAACGGAATTGGTTGACCGACGACGTAGAGTTGACCTTCGCCCTCGTGCTCTCCGACGCCCTTCCCGGTCAAGATTCCGATTACGTAAACTGCAACATTCAGGTCACTTGTGGGATTAACGAAGGCGGCGGTGAGTTGACCGTAAGTGG
>WOUH02000003.1:3031077-3046307 GCA_009936405.2 Stevia rebaudiana | reverse complement strand
AACGGGACCAGAATGAACAAACCTATGACAAACTGACACATGTTTAATGTTACAGTACTAACAAGCTTACCTAATACCTACCTTGTGTTTAGTGTGAATTATCTAAAGTTTCACTCAGTGAAATCAAGCTGGTAAATATAAGTTCACCTTTTACGTACTCAGAAAACTGTGAATAAGATTTATATATACTAACCAGCATACTTTTATAATATACCAATTCTTTTTCTAGCAGTTATATACAGTTTTCACCTATAAATATATCCTAAATTAAGACGAAACAAGAACGATTGCAAATTATCAAGTTGAACTAGGTTGTAGTTTTAGGGACGACATGTTAACATTGCATGGTCAACCACAAAGCAAAACACGGTGTGGGGGTAAATAAGCTTGAGTCACAAATGTGTCAACACATAAATGACACGAATAAAAACATGTTTACATGTTCAGACCCCCTATGACATACATCATATATTTAACGTATACTGTTATATTTGTTAATATGCTGACATGTCATGTTTCTGACACGCTTATCAAAATGTATACCAACATCTATATGTCTATACCCAACAATCCCACTCATGAGAGCTCCATATGTAGCATTTAGGGAATGTGAGATGTACACAAAGCTTACATCTATCCCTATGGTTAGAGAGACTGCTTACATATATACACCCGACTCCAGGACAAACAAGACACACAAACAAACAAGCACACCGAAGCAAACAACAATTAGACATCTTGTTTTAGACATATTGAGATAAAGAGCTACCAAAACAAAAGAAATGATGACACAATACGTAGCAACATATGTACTATCATACTAATTCATGGTACATAGTACCCTAAGACAATCACACATATATAAAATACATTAAGGCAATATTAATTAAAACTCCCCCAAACATGTGGTAAAATTCTATGTCCCTAAAACAAAACTACTATACCTCTACACTTTCTCATATAAGTTCTGAACCTTAATCCTATGTCTTCATGAATTCCTATCCGTACCATGTCATCGTAAAGATGCAAAGATAGCAAATTCGGCCTAATATGATCATCTCAAATCAGTTTGGGCATGCTTCTACTACTTCTCCCCACCAATGTAAGGGTTTCCACTACTCTAACAGTTTTTGTAACTTGCCTAACTTCACATGCACAAATCATCTGAATCTTCACTTCCTTTTCTTAATTTATAATTCTATCCAACCTTATTTGTCCACACATCCATCTTACCATCATCTTGTCTGCTACCTTCATCTTAAGCACCTATGTCTTTTTTGGCGTAAAATTTTATAGATGATATACTGCAGTTATTGAAGCCCCCATTCTGTAGTAATAATTATGTTTTTTTTCCCTTAACTATGTCTAGTGTGTCAAGTTAATACTCGCGTTAAAGCTTTCTCATGTCATTTGTGTATTTGATCTCCTTATATATAATTGTGTTAAGCATATATTTTCCTGTCACATGCTATTATTTGGTTACATTTAACTAAGGAGTTAAATATGTTCTGTAGTTTCAATTAAGTTATTGATGTCATTGCATTTAATCATGTTAAACGTGTCATTTAACCCATATATTCTACTAGTTTTGTCAGTTTCAAAAAAACGACACATCTTAGTTGAACGTGACGGATCAAATACGACGCTTCTAACATAGAACCACACAATTCAACTTTAGTAGTTTTGGTCACATTTATTGAACGCAATAAACTGGTCTCAACAAAGTTAACAGTACAACTGTACAAGGACAACTTTTATCACTCTTTTTTTTGTTGGGCTAGTACATAAAACAGCCCAACCCATAATAGTTCCGATGCTCATTCAAGGCCGAATATTCCCATGAGAAAAATATCTAAGAGGTTATCTGTATATTAGGGTTTTAAAGAGGCATACGCCGCTCACTTTCATCAAAGCTGAGGCACTGAGCCCGCCGCTGCTGTTTTCTCTCGTTTTCTTGTAGGTAAAGTCTTATCAATCCATCTAATCATCAAGTATTTCATCTGATTTGTGTTCGATCTGATTATAGTTGCTGATTCTTATCGTTTGATTTGTGTTTTTGATGTTCATTTGCGAATATTATTTGTTTGTGAATGATTGTTTGTTTACTTAGTGATGTTTTGTGATCGGATGCTCGTATGATTGAATCGTCGGCGCTATGATGTTTGCTTTGAACGTATTAGATTAATTGAACGGGTGTTTATGTGTTTTGATTTGTTACAAATACTGTTTACTGATATGAAGATGTTTGGTTAAGTCTACGTGCTGTCAAATAGATGTTCTTAGTTTTTATCTTACTTTTGTAGCTTGAATTCGGTGATTATTATTGTTCGATCTGTACTGACATCGGTGTCAAATCGGTTACTTGTTTGATTGAATAGATGGCAGTTTGATGTTTCGTTTGGACGAATTTTATGTTTTGAATGAGTAAATAACTGTGTATTGTTATTTTCACTGATATGATGATGTTAGTTACGTCTGCCTGCTGGTAAACATATGTTTGTAGTTATTTTTTCTAGTTTTGTGGCCTGAATCCTTTGATTGATGCTATCTGAAATCTGAATACTGAAATCGAATTTTCTTTTGTATTGCAAGAGTTGACTTTGACATGTAATCTGTTTTAGATTTCTCAAGTGTTTTCACCTAAAATTGTTTTTTACTTTCATTGTCTAAGTTTGCTATCAAGAGTACTTTATACTTGCCATATTTCATTTTTGTTGTGTTTTATTAAGTATGCTAATAATAATTTTGTTTTATCAGTTTTAATAAAATGAAATGATACAGCTTTAGAAAGAAATATTATACATATGATAATTATCATGTTGAAGGTTTTTCATGATGTTTATTTGGATTTGGATACCTTCTTATATTGCCTCTTTTACCTGGTGTTTATTTTGTGTCTAATTGGTCTAGATGGTGAAGATTTGATTTCATCCTTTGTTTGATTTATGTCTTAAATGAGAAAATTAACATATATGCAAAATATATTACCTGCAGTCTGTTTTTGGTGCTAATATTTTTATTGATAAGTTATGTTTTCGTATATTTCAAATTCTATCATTTGTAATCCTGTGTGCTGTTCTGCCAGTATAATGCTATCTGTTAAAATAACTTACCATTTGTTTTTTCCTAGCAGGATTTTGTTAGAATATTATATGTTTTTATGAATGATTGTTTGTGTATTCAGTGACTTGATATCGATGTGAGATCGGATACTCATATGATTGAATCTCGGCGGTATGATTCTAGTTTTGTGGCTTGATTTCAGTGATTCTTACTTATGAATTTGTTATTTTGATGCTCAGCACTGAGTATTATCTTTATTACGATCGATTGCTTGTGTGATGCATATTGTTGTGTGATGTGCTTTGTTATTTTTTATTAAATAAATCTGATAATTTTGAAAATAATGGATGAAACGTGTGTTTTTTAAATTTAAGATGTTAAATGTAATCTTGTGAGAGACTAGTTAAGTTTGGGTCATAAACCCTAGATCATTGTTCATAGCTTCTAGAGGTGTTCTAGAAAAACCAAAAACCGTTTTAAAACTAATAATCGAACCGCATCCGAAAAAAAAAACAATTCAGTTATCGGTTCTAGATTTTAGAAAAAGTCGGTTTGTTCGGTTTAACCGAATTCAACTGGAATTATAAAAAAGATAAATATTTTTAATTATTAATATATAAGGTTTTTACCCTAATCTAACTATCGTATATGTCTATCCTTCGCATTCTCAATTTCTCAATCTCAGAACTTCAGCCGACGACTGCTCCTTCTTCATTGTCCGTCCAGCCACCAGCGAGGCAGCGACCAGTGTCCTCCCTTCGACGCTCCAGCAACCTCCGGAGACCAACGTTCCAGGCCTCCAGCAACCTCCGGCGATCTGTGCTTTGGGGTAAGATAACAATATCAACCTTCAATCATATCTTGTTTTTATTTGCTAAAGGAATTAAATTCGGAATCTACGAGCTTTTGTTGTTAGCTCATAAAAAGAGTTAAATCTGAGATACAAATGTGGTGTGTATAATTTATATATTGGTGTTTGTTATGAATTACATCTGGAATTGATTATTGTCTTCGTTTCAGAGGAGAGTGAGCCATGAATGCCCCAGATCGTTATGAGCGATTCGTGGTTCCAGAGGGCACAAAGAAGTAAAATTTCTGAATGTTATAGCTTTTATGTCGATGTATACAAATAAAATCATGTATCTGACAATTGGAGGAATTTTAGGGTTTCATATGAGCGAGACACGAAGATCATAAATGCAGCTTCGTTCACGATTGAGAGAGAAGATCACACTATAGGAAACATTGTGCGCATGTAAGTAATTTCATAAATCCTAATTTAGATCCCCAAATGGTTGTCTAAATTTGTATCGTATGAACAGGCAACTGCACAGAGATGGAAATGTTCTCTTTGCTGGTTACAAGCTTCCGCATCCTCTTCAGTACAAAATCATTGTTCGGGTTAGTAAATTATACAAGATTCCTAATACTCAATGCTAATTTCATGTGGATTTAAAACATTGCAGTTTATGACAAAACAATCAGACCTTTTTGTAAGTTAAAACCGTGATTTGCTGAACGTTTATTCTACAGGTTCACACAACTAGTCAGTCTTCTCCAATGCAGGCGTATAATCTGGCTATCAATGATCTCGATAAAGAACTTGACCATTTGAAGGCTGTATTTGAGGTATATCTATCTTTCTATATTAATCTATATGTATTATAGCTGCATGCGGTTCAACAATATATTAATGATAATTGAAAACAATGAGAACATATTTAGTTTTGAGTTAAAGAATTCCACTTGTTTACTAGACTAACATCACAGCAGTTGGTAAAAAATATAAAGTTCAAATGAGCATGTGATGACCTGATGTTAGATGATGATGTTCAACATCCAATGTAGGTTTCTTAGCATACATTTATCATTTTACCAATTTACTCTCAACTTGACTATTATTATGCTCACTGCATCTCCAACTTTAGTAATAAGTTATTAGTACCATCGAATCAATGATCAAAATGTAATGTTTATCCACCATTAGTGCAACCTGATGCGTGAGGCAATGTACATCAATTTTGCGTGTTAGATTACTATTTTTTTCATTAGTTAGTAACTGTTTTATCACTTATGCTGGTTGATTTGAGGTTGCTTGATTGATTAGTATTTTACTGTGTTTGCATGCTTTATTGGTTTATATTACTGTTGGATTAGTGATTTAGTTAGTCTGCAATTGTTGTTCTAATTTTAAAACAATTTCACTACTTCTCTGTCGTGTCTGTTATGTTTTCTGTATATATGTTTAATCAGCATTGTTGAACCTGTGCTTGATTATGAAGCTATTATTTGATCACTTTTCATTTATATAATTAAGTTTTTTAGTTTTTATGTTGGCAATTTAGAAGTTGTCATGTATTAGTAATTTTTTGAATACTAAAGGCTTCGTGCCATAGTTTTACCTAGGAATAATAGAGAGACAATGAATTTGCTAATAAAAACTAAATAAATAAAGCCTAAATGAAGGGATACTTTAAATAGAAAATACATGTATTGATACGGAGATATTATCTATATTCTTTTATGATCATACCATTAAAAGTTAATGTATTTCAAGCAAGTGGAAGGGAGACCATTTTATAAACATAATTTGATCAAAATGTTTTCTTTCATACCTTAATATTTATTTGCTGTCGATGAGGACCCATCATACTGAGAATTAATTTTGGAATTATATTCATTTGTTTCTCTTTTGTTTTATAGTCACACGTCTTTTATTTCTCATATATGCTAAATTCCTTTCTTGCAGGCTGAGGTAGCTAAAATGTCCGGAGATTACTGATGATGATTAGTATATTATTAGGCGTAAACTGACTAGGTTTGATCACAAATTATTAACTATTTTCTTTTGGTATGTTGTGTTCATGTTGACTCCTGCAACCTTAGTCATGTGTTTCTATTTTGATCAATTAACCCATCCGTGCTGTAACTCGATCATGTGATTTTGTTTAGAAACTTACTCGTGACTTCTTGTACTTTTGTTTTCATATTTTCCTTGATGTCAACTTTCAAATATATTTGCAAAAATTATATGTTTTCAGTAACTAGCAAGCCTTTCAATCAAGTAGGAGGTTTTAGCATTACAAATAAACTTTGAGCTATGGTTTTGGCTTATTTCTTGATAAACTACTTTTATTTTGTAAACTTAATCGTGAAACATAGCATGATTTGACAAGTAAAATATGTGAGTTGTAACATCACAATAATTTTTCAAACACATGTGATTGTTGGTCCTGATTGCTTGTCATAGTAGGATGCATGTTTTATACATAGTAAGATAACTTTAGAGGTTGAAACTTGAAAGGTTGATATTATGTTGAAAACTAACATAATTGCTTTTCAATGTTCAAGTATTAATGAAGTATCACTAATCACTTAACTAAAATTAGCTGGTAGACAAACCAAAGATTGAACAAGAGATTGATCTTGAATAATTAACGGGACCATAATGAACAAAACTATAACAAACCGACACATGTTTAATGTTACAGTACTAACAAGCTTACCCACCTTGTGTTTAGTGTTAATTTTCTAAAGTTTCACTCAGTGAAATCAAGCTGGTAAATATAAGTTCACCTTTTACGTACTCAGAAAACTGTATCTAAGATTTATATATACTAACCAGCATACTCTTATAGCATACCAATTCTTTTTCTAGCAATTATATACAATTTTCACCTATAAATATATCCTAAATTGAGACGCAACAAAAATGATTGCAAATTATCACGTTGAATTAGGTTGCAGTTTTAGGGACGACATGTTAACGGTGCATGGTCAACCACAAAGCAAAACACGGTGTGGGGTAAATAAGTTTGAGTCACAAATGTGTCGACACATAAATGACACGAATAAAAACATGTTTACACGTTCAGACCCCCTATGACATACATCATATATTTAACGTATATTGTTACATATGTTAATATGTTGACATGTCATGTTTCTGACACGCTTATCAAAATGTATACCGACAACTATACGTCTATACCCAACAATCCCACTCGTGACAACTCTATTTGTAACATTTAGGGAATGGGAGGTGTACACAAACCTTACCTCTATCCCTAGGGTTAAAGAGACTGCTTACATATAAACACCTGACCTCAGGACAAACTAGACACACAAACAAACAAGCACATCGAAGCAAACAACAATTAGACATCTTGTTTTAGACATATTGAGATAAAGAGCTACCAATACAAAAGAAATGATGACACAATACGTAGCAACATATGTACTATCATACTAATTCATGGTACATAGTACCCTAAGACAATCACACATATATAAAATACATTAAGGCAATATTAATTAAAACTCCCCCAAACATGTGGTAAAATTCTATGTCCCTAAAACAAAACTACTATACCTCTACACTTTCTCATATAAGTTCTGAACCTTAATCCTATGTCTTCATGAATTCCTATCCGTACCATGTCATCGTAAAGATGCAAAGATAGCAAATTCGGCCTAATATGATCATCTCAAATCAGTTTGGGCATGCTTCTACTACTTCTCCCCACCAATGTAAGGGTTTCCACTACTCTAACAGTTTTTGTAACTTGCCTAACTTCACATGCACAAATCATCTGAATCTTCACTTCCTTTTCTTAATTTATAATTCTATCCAACCTTATTTGTCCACACATCCATCTTACCATCATCTTGTCTGCTACCTTCATCTTAAGCACCTATGTCTTTTTTGGCGTAAAATTTTATAGATGATATACTGCAGTTATTGAAGCCCCCATTCTGTAGTAATAATTATGTTTTTTTTCCCTTAACTATGTCTAGTGTGTCAAGTTAATACTCGCGTTAAAGCTTTCTCATGTCATTTGTGTATTTGATCTCCTTATATATAATTGTGTTAAGCATATATTTTCCTGTCACATGCTATTATTTGGTTACATTTAACTAAGGAGTTAAATATGTTCTGTAGTTTCAATTAAGTTATTGATGTCATTGCATTTAATCATGTTAAACGTGTCATTTAACCCATATATTCTACTAGTTTTGTCAGTTTCAAAAAAACGACACATCTTAGTTGAACGTGACGGATCAAATACGACGCTTCTAACATAGAACCACACAATTCAACTTTAGTAGTTTTGGTCACATTTATTGAACGCAATAAACTGGTCTCAACAAAGTTAACAGTACAACTGTACAAGGACAACTTTTATCACTCTTTTTTTTGTTGGGCTAGTACATAAAACAGCCCAACCCATAATAGTTCCGATGCTCATTCAAGGCCGAATATTCCCATGAGAAAAATATCTAAGAGGTTATCTGTATATTAGGGTTTTAAAGAGGCATACGCCGCTCACTTTCATCAAAGCTGAGGCACTGAGCCCGCCGCTGCTGTTTTCTCTCGTTTTCTTGTAGGTAAAGTCTTATCAATCCATCTAATCATCAAGTATTTCATCTGATTTGTGTTCGATCTGATTATAGTTGCTGATTCTTATCGTTTGATTTGTGTTTTTGATGTTCATTTGCGAATATTATTTGTTTGTGAATGATTGTTTGTTTACTTAGTGATGTTTTGTGATCGGATGCTCGTATGATTGAATCGTCGGCGCTATGATGTTTGCTTTGAACGTATTAGATTAATTGAACGGGTGTTTATGTGTTTTGATTTGTTACAAATACTGTTTACTGATATGAAGATGTTTGGTTAAGTCTACGTGCTGTCAAATAGATGTTCTTAGTTTTTATCTTACTTTTGTAGCTTGAATTCGGTGATTATTATTGTTCGATCTGTACTGACATCGGTGTCAAATCGGTTACTTGTTTGATTGAATAGATGGCAGTTTGATGTTTCGTTTGGACGAATTTTATGTTTTGAATGAGTAAATAACTGTGTATTGTTATTTTCACTGATATGATGATGTTAGTTACGTCTGCCTGCTGGTAAACATATGTTTGTAGTTATTTTTTCTAGTTTTGTGGCCTGAATCCTTTGATTGATGCTATCTGAAATCTGAATACTGAAATCGAATTTTCTTTTGTATTGCAAGAGTTGACTTTGACATGTAATCTGTTTTAGATTTCTCAAGTGTTTTCACCTAAAATTGTTTTTTACTTTCATTGTCTAAGTTTGCTATCAAGAGTACTTTATACTTGCCATATTTCATTTTTGTTGTGTTTTATTAAGTATGCTAATAATAATTTTGTTTTATCAGTTTTAATAAAATGAAATGATACAGCTTTAGAAAGAAATATTATACATATGATAATTATCATGTTGAAGGTTTTTCATGATGTTTATTTGGATTTGGATACCTTCTTATATTGCCTCTTTTACCTGGTGTTTATTTTGTGTCTAATTGGTCTAGATGGTGAAGATTTGATTTCATCCTTTGTTTGATTTATGTCTTAAATGAGAAAATTAACATATATGCAAAATATATTACCTGCAGTCTGTTTTTGGTGCTAATATTTTTATTGATAAGTTATGTTTTCGTATATTTCAAATTCTATCATTTGTAATCCTGTGTGCTGTTCTGCCAGTATAATGCTATCTGTTAAAATAACTTACCATTTGTTTTTTCCTAGCAGGATTTTGTTAGAAGCAATTCAACTACATTTTTGTCGGAGCTCTAAAAACTTGCCAAAATGGTAAACTTTGTTTATTTTTTATTGGTGGTTTGCATCTTTTTAATGTGTTTAACAAATGAGTTAACCTTTTAAACTTTTTTTTTTTGTAACGCAACAGGTGAAGTTTACTGCTGAAGAGCTTCGTAGGATTATGGACTTCAAGCATAACATTCGTAACATGTCTGTTATTGCTCATGTTGACCATGGTACTTCATCTGCTCAAATCATTTTATTATTAATATATACTGTCAAAGCTTTTAATCTTTTGTTGGTAATTACATTTGTTTTTTCTTAATTTTAACAGGAAAATCCACCTTGACTGATTCCCTTGTGGCTGCTGCTGGTATCATTGCACAAGAAGTTGCTGGTGATGTTCGTATGACTGATACGCGTGCTGATGAAGCAGAACGCGGTATCACAATCAAATCCACTGGTATCTCACTCTACTATGAGATGACCGATGAAGCTTTAAAAAGCTTTAAGGGAGAAAGAAACGGGAATGAGTACTTGATCAATCTCATTGACTCACCCGGGCATGTTGACTTTTCTTCTGAAGTAACTGCTGCTCTGCGTATCACTGATGGTGCACTTGTGGTCGTTGATTGTATCGAAGGTGTTTGTGTCCAAACCGAAACTGTTCTTAGACAAGCTCTCGGTGAAAGAATCCGACCTGTTTTAACCGTCAACAAAATGGACCGTTGTTTCCTTGAGCTTCAGGTTGATGGTGAAGAAGCGTATCAAACTTTCCAAAGGGTTATTGAAAATGCTAATGTCATCATGGCTACTTATGAGGACCCACTTCTTGGTGATGTCATGGTTTACCCCGAGAAAGGTACCGTTGCCTTTTCAGCTGGTCTCCACGGTTGGGCTTTCACCTTAACCAACTTCGCAAAGATGTACGCGTCGAAATTCGGTGTTGATGAATCCAAAATGATGGAAAGGCTTTGGGGAGAAAACTACTTTGACCCGAAAACCAAGAAGTGGACCACGAAAAGCACTGGCGCCGCGAGTTGCAAACGTGGGTTTGTTCAGTTCTGTTACGAGCCAATCAAGCAGATTATCAACACGTGCATGAACGACCAAAAGGATCAGTTGTGGCCTATGTTGACTAAACTTGGTGTCACCATGAAATCTGAAGAAAAAGAGTTGATGGGTAAAGCTTTGATGAAGCGTGTTATGCAGAACTGGCTTCCTGCTGCTACTGCTTTACTTGAAATGATGATCTTTCATCTGCCTTCACCTCATACTGCTCAAAGATACCGTGTTGAGAATCTTTACGAGGGTCCGTTGGATGATCAGTATGCTAATGCTATCAGAAACTGTGACCCCGATGGTCCTCTTATGCTTTATGTTTCCAAGATGATTCCCGCTTCTGATAAAGGTAGATTCTTCGCCTTTGGTCGTGTTTTTGCCGGGAAAGTTTCAACCGGTTTGAAGGTTAGGATCATGGGTCCTAACTATGTTCCCGGTGAGAAGAAAGATTTGTATGTTAAGAGTGTTCAGAGAACCGTCATCTGGATGGGAAAGAAGCAAGAAACCGTTGAAGACGTGCCATGTGGAAACACAGTGGCTTTGGTTGGTTTGGATCAGTTCATCACCAAAAACGCGACATTGACTAATGAAAAAGAGGTCGATGCGCACCCGATTCGCGCCATGAAGTTTTCCGTGTCACCTGTGGTGCGTGTTGCAGTTCAGTGCAAAGTCGCGTCTGATCTCCCCAAGCTTGTTGAAGGTTTGAAACGTTTGGCTAAATCCGACCCTATGGTTGTGTGTACCATCGAGGAGTCCGGTGAACACATCATTGCTGGTGCCGGTGAGCTGCATCTTGAAATCTGTTTGAAGGATTTACAAGACGACTTCATGGGTGGTGCTGAAATCGTCGTTTCAGACCCGGTTGTGTCGTTCCGTGAAACCGTGTTGGAGAAATCATCCCGAACCGTGATGAGCAAGTCCCCTAACAAACATAACCGTCTCTACATGGAAGCTAGACCGTTAGAAGAGGGTCTAGCCGAGGCTATAGACGAAGGCAGAATCGGTCCACGTGACGACCCCAAGGTCCGTGGAAAAATCTTGTCTGAGGAGTTCGGTTGGGACAAGGATCTCGCTAAAAAGATCTGGTGTTTTGGGCCTGAAACAACTGGGCCCAACATGGTGGTTGATATGTGTAAGGGAGTCCAGTATCTTAACGAAATCAAGGATTCAGTGGTTGCAGGTTTTCAATGGGCTTCTAAAGAAGGTGCATTGGCTGAAGAGAACATGAGAGGTATCTGTTTCGAAGTATGTGATGTTGTTCTCCATGCTGATGCAATCCACAGAGGCGGTGGTCAAGTTATCCCAACCGCTAGGAGAGTCATATACGCGTCTCAACTCACCGCCAAACCGCGTCTACTCGAACCAGTCTACTTGGTTGAAATCCAGGCACCCGAGCAAGCTTTGGGAGGTATCTACAGTGTGCTGAATCAAAGACGTGGACACGTGTTTGAAGAAATGCAGAGGCCAGGTACCCCGTTGTACAACATCAAGGCGTATCTCCCTGTGGTGGAATCGTTCGGGTTTTCGGGTGCTTTGAGAGCTTCGACTTCGGGTCAAGCTTTCCCACAATGTGTGTTTGATCATTGGGACATGATGGGTTCGGACCCGTTGGAAGCTGGGTCTCAGGCTAGCACACTTGTGACTCAGATCCGTAAGAGGAAGGGTTTGAAGGAGCAGATGACACCGCTATCTGAGTTTGAAGATAAGCTGTGAGCAGTGGAAACAGATATTATCATCCTCTGGGTTTCGGTTTGTTATATTTTCTATAATGTTTTTTTTAGCATGATGGATGTACTGTGTTATGTTTTATTGTCGTGAGAACCTACTTACTTGCAGACGATGATGCTGTAATTTTGACATTGTTGTTTTTTTAATATTTCTGAGTCTTTTATCTGTTGCCTCGTGTTTTGGTTTTGATGATCTTGTTGCGTTTCAGCTGTTAACCGCCTGGAGTTTTAAGGTACGCCTTTCAGATTTCTTTAGGTTGGCATGATTCGATTGGTGTTAAATGTTTTTTACATGACTGTTTTTTATCTGTTTCCTATCAATTTATTATTATCATTTGATATATAGTTACTTTCTGAGACAACTTTGTTTGCTTTGGTACTAATGGTATCGAGGTTATTTTTAATTAAATAAGGTGTTCTTAAAACGTGTATCAAATGTTAAATGTTTTTTACTTTTGTTTTGGCTGTGGATACTTGGTTCAACTAAATTGAAAATGTGCTTAAATTATCACTAAAAAGGAAGTTGAATCTTCAAGCCTATCTTGTGGTAAAATTCAGTTTTGGACAAGTGTTGAATGTGTTTTTGATACTATTTACATATTATGTGAAATAAGGCAATAGACATTGATCGTAATAAGTAAAAAAAAAAAAAAACATTCCGAATTCAAATAATTAATCATGTCATAAAAGTTTCAAATCAGGACACATGCACTTTTTTTCTATTGGAAAAAATGTGATGAGCTATGGGTTCACATGATTGCTGTATGTTACTCCATGCATTATTAAACATCCATGAACAATGTCACGTCAGTGATACATGATGTGTATATTCTACCCTGTATGCCAAAATATTTGCTTGGCTAATAATGGATTTAAAATCAAACACATGAGTTTAAATCTATTCGGATCTCTGATTTTGTCTCTCAAGCAGCTGGTGCCGATCTATAGACTATAGGACGCCGTAATGTCTTTCACATAATCATCCTTACTGCCTTTTGGATCGTTCAGAAGGAAAGAAACAGTAAGATCTTTGATAACTTCGGTTGTGAGTTGGAGCATTATAGCGGAACAAAAAAATGACTCATTTTATAAGGCTAAAAAACATAAGGACAAATTGTCTAATCTATAGATTGTATATACTTCATCTCTAGCCACTCGCTAGTGCTTTTAATGAATTTTGTGCCGTCCGAAAAAAAGTCTAAAGGTTTGTCCCAATTATATCATATCAAATGCGTCAAAATTATAGTAAAATCTGATACGGATCATGGAATAATAATGATTCTCAATAGTGTCATCAGTCATGTGTGACAAGACTAAACAATGGAATTTCAAAGCTTCCAACGACAACGAACTCAAATCAAACAAAGCAACAAGCGAACCCATAAAACAAAACATCAAAATGTATGTCATTGTCAATTTTAGATGAGACATTCGTAATTTCATCCTTTCGTACCTTATTTGATTAAGATTTCTTAAGTTACTTGTTTACTTCCTTAAAGCTATTAGGTTTATTAATTTCGGAACAACTATTCATTACAAAATAACTATTTTAAATTAGAGTTTATAGTCTTCTTGATTTTGTTACTTTTATCAAATTCTCTAACTTTTTTCTTCTCATGGTCCTTGACGTTTCAAAAAATCGTCATTATCATCCCTTTTGTTTAGTGGCATTTGCTAGTATCATCCAACGAATTGTTTGGTGTGATTAAATCTAGATGAAATGGCATATTTTTTAGACACCAGGACCTAAGAGAATTTTGTTTTTGAATGAAACTAACAATAGACCCTAAATCGAATTTTGCTAGAAATTGTTATCAATTTTTTGAAGTGTTTATTTGCTCAGACCTTTTTAACTTATAACCAACTATTAAATATATACATATGCTAATTTACTATAATCGGTTTTGATTTCTTAATTACAAAATAACGATTTAATTTGATATCTTATTTCTTTAAAATACTTGACTTTAAAACATAATAGAACCCAGTTTGATTAGGTTTTTCCCACCACTTTTGATATATCAATGCTTAGTTAACAAGTCTTAACCTATTTATTCATTTTACATAATAATAAGTGTTTTATGTTTAAATAAATTTAAATTTGTTAGGTTTATTCAAACCTAAATAACAACATTAAGTAATATCAGTATATCTTATAAACTATGATGGAGTGATGGACTAAACAATTAAAATGAAATAGTTGGGCTTCAAATGGACTTGGGCTAGGTTGCTTGGTTTTATATTTGATGTTATTTATCTACTTGTTTCTCTCTTTTTTTATCGAGTGCTGGGACCTTCATTGCAGTAACTCGTATCTATTGATAATACTCTTTTCTAATATTAAAAATTTGTATTCCTTTTACATATTACAAGGTTATAGCCTATCCTATGTATTATACGATTTTACAAATAAATCTATGTAGCTTTCAAATAATGGAAAATGTTCAACTAGATACGAGACTTATTCAAAGAAGCGCAAGAAGGATTTGAGGCCGTTATATTTATAGTTGATGCTTGAGATCAAATTGTAAGAGAAAAGTTGTTGAAGGGTGATTTATTAATGACCACCTTTATTAACCTTTTTACAAGTTCTCAACTTTTGTTAAACGTTATGCATATGACGTAATTTTTTTCTTAAAAAAATACACTATAAAAAAGAGCGTTTTGTTTAGTTTTTTATTTTTTATTTTTAAAATGAGTATAAAGTTGATATATATATATATATATATGGGAGAGTTCAAATGAAAACCACTAAAAGTTGTATAAACCGTGAAAACTACTATATACCAAAGAATTTTGATTAATTTT
>WOUH02000003.1:2975387-2985676 GCA_009936405.2 Stevia rebaudiana | reverse complement strand
TGGATTTCATATTTTTTACAAAAAAAAATGAGAAGATATTATGATAGCACTTTATTATTTATAATAGCATTTTGGTTCTCACAGTTTTTACGAAAAACATAGTTTGTATCGGAACCATCCCCTACTCTTCCAACTGATTTTTAAGTGGATTTTCCTCTTACGATGGCTTTCTAGAAAATAAGGTATCAAATGTCGAGTTCCGAAAGCAAACATTAGCATCATCACCCCAATTCCAACTACCAACGGGCTGGGGTCATGCTTCAGATGTGGTTTCCGGTAAATAGTTCGGATGTGGTTTTGAAAAATGAAAAAAATATTGAGTCATCAGTTTGACATGTTTCATATTTGTAGGATTGAAAAGTGAATCTTAAACTTGTGTAATTATCCGCTAATTTTTTCAATGTGATCGTCACAAAAATATAGTCGCTATAAAAATGATAGTCATTAAATGTCGTTATATGAAATTTTGATTCTTTATTAATTAATTTTTTTTATTCTTAAAATATTAGATGATTCTTATCACACAACTTGCACAAAAATCTCAGTTCATCATGATCATCCATCATGAATTATTGATTGCATGATAAAAGTTTGAGAAATCGAAGATAGAATAAAATTCAAAATAGCTATTACCTAAGCAAACCATCGTTACAGATGGTCACCGGTAAACCGACCAAGTAAATAGTCGTTGGTTTGTGGCAACCAAAGACGAAATGCCATCAAAAGTAAGTCCGACCACCAAATTTTGAATTGTTTTGTGAGAAAACTTGGTTGAACCAATATCATGTTCATAGTTTTCTTCTGATCTTCAAAGGACTCAACAAAGAGGACATTATTGTTATAACAAAGTCTATCTCTCTCACTCTCTAGATGTTCTACATATAACCATAAGATTTCCATTGTGTTAGATCCTGCTGATGTGGCATTGCACACGAAATTGTAATTTCACTCCTCATCCAAACAAATCTCAATCCAACAACTTTTACGAACCGAAAGACAGGTTTAATATGGAATTCAAATTTTGATTTCATTGAATTCCAACCAGCTAAACATGACCTTTGATGCAAATCTTACAAATTAATTTTGCGCATAAAGGGTTAAAAAAGAAAACTTCAAAACACTACAATTCATTTCAGAACAAGAAACATATGTGCTGTAGTTTCTGTAAACCAGTTAGAATCTAGACAGTTTCTTATCTAAGTAACAACCCCCCCCAACAGCAAAAATAAAATAAAATAAAATAAAATAATCTTACAGAAAAAACTTTTGAAAACCTACAGATAAAATAGCTGATCTTGACTTCAAAGGTGAGAAATTGTACCGTTCAGTAAAAAGATAACGGAGAAAGCATGTTGCAGTACGGGTGGTTCAGAACAGCTTAATATTTGAACCATGTGATGTTTCTTGTAACACAAGCCAACCGAGATTGCTCTGTTAAGTGGAAAACCAGTAATCAGTTAAATGTAAGAGTTTGTTTGGTTGGATTGAACTCAATGAAGTTACAATTACATTTCAGTATCATGTTTGATGACCTATATGAAATGGTATGCGTTAATAATTTAATATACATCAAATTTGAGATTAATTGGTAAACGAATACAATAATGATCATTAAGGTAAATAATTGGTAACTAAATTGCAGTTTACCATCACATAAATGGTTTTTAATTAAACTATTAATTCAAAAATAAAAACCCAACAAACTGTAATAAAATAAAAATGACTAAATAATTCTTAGACTTAGAAATATAAAATTCTATTTCAATTGAAATATTAAAAAAAAAATTTTTTGCACCTTGACGTTTATTAAATAATAATTGAAAATATAGGGCGTCTTGTGAGAATTTGTTTGGTTGGATTGACGGATTAAAAATTCCATTTCATGATGCAAATAGGAAACCACTTGCACTTAAAACCCTAAACCCCAAACCCTAAAGAAACAGTTATCAGTGGGAAAAAGGGTGCAAAAGTAAAGATGATTACAATTATCAGCATGTTGACTCGGTTGACCAGTTTCAATCAAACTCAGCTCCATATCATGATTAGCCGACCAACCAGGTTCATAAGTTTCAAGAAACCCAATCTTCGCTTTGTTAGGTAGATCATGAGGATGAACAAATGGCACACCTGCGGGCCACCCAATCTCCAATCGTATGTTGCCACATGGACTATCAAGTGTGTGAATGTGACTCTCACATTCCTTCAAAGTGCAGAATCTGAGTTTGATGCCTTTTTTATCAGCTATATCTTGAACTCTTTCTTTAAGAACTCTTTGAGCCTCAAGTCGTAACCGTTTGGATGGTGGTAACGGTTTTAATCGGGAAATATTCTTCTTTCTCTTCATTATAGGTTTCATAGATCCTGTATTAGTATAGCATCGGCTAAGGACCTGTTGTTAACAAATTCTTTTCTAAGAACTAATACTACACAAAAAAGTTTATATATATTTTGCTTTTATAATGATAGATGAACATATGATAATAATTTATCATCACCAAATGTCTAGTGACATGATAAAAGATGGTGCATAAAAAACTTTCAGGAAACATGACAAAAGATGGTGTATAAAAAACTTTCAGGAAACATGACAAAAGATGGTGTATAAAAAACTTTCAGGAAACATGACTCATTTTGAATATTGTAGAAGCTACAATTTGCTTACAAAATGGGTTGATACATGTTATAAAATTAAAACGCAGATTCAAAAAAAGAGTGAAACGGGTTGAAACTTGAAAGACAACATATTATTCAAGAAAGTATATATTTTATGACATACTGTAACTTAGGTAGTCATATTCCATACTCTGGTTATATATAAAATAATAGTTAATCACACAGATTGTCCTTGTGGTTTGTAGAAAGTAACATGTTTGGGTACTAAGGGTTTAAAAATGTTTGGGTTTTATGTTTTCAGTTTTGTAATGAGTTTGGGTAATAACGTTAACTTTCGTTTACTACTTAATTTTTCTGTAAATTAGGGCAATATGACCAAAAGACCCTTTTTCATTGACTATTCAAAAACCTAAAGGGTATTTTGGTCATTTCACCCAAATTTAACGAAAAAGTTAAGTAGTTAACGGAAGTTAGCCTTAATACCCAAACTCGTTACAAAATTAAAAACATAAAACCCAAACCCGATACATTAAACCTTAGTACCCAAACCTGTTATTTTTTGCAAACCACATGAACCATCTGTGTAATTAACTCATAAGAAAATAAACTTTGGACAAATAAAATTCATGAAAGATATCCACTGACCTTCTTGGGCTGTAGGAAAACTGAAACTTGGGAAACTATTTCTGTTAAACAGTTGATCCAACGGGTGTGATCTCTGCATAAAGTCATCAACCGAAACTGGAATTTGGAACTGAGCTTCAACACCATGACCCGCAGCTCTCATCTCAGAACAATTAAGATTAGTCATAGATTTAGGCATAAGTTTAAACGTAAGCGAACATCGCCCATACATGTTACCATGTAAATTATTAATATCAGTTCTATGTAATGCAGGACTAACATAACCCGCTGTTGCATGGTATAACGCAAGTCCAGGATAAACAACCGCTTCTTGAGGACCGAGATCACCATCAACAACCACCCAACGACCGTTAAAATCTCTAATATGAAAACCGGCTTTATCTGATTTCATAATAGATATTACACTTTTGTCAACTTGATGATCATGATCTGAGAACATAACTAACTGACCATCTTCTTGGGTTGTTATGTTATGGTGTTGAGCTCCTTGAAAAGAGGGTCTTGCGTGACAGTTAACTGATAAAACCGAAGATGATATTTCGCGGTTTCGTAACGGAACACTGTCGAGTATTTCGGTAAACGCGCAACCGCGTAGGTTTAGGTAGAAACTAACTGCGTCGAGTATACCGCGTGCTGCTTTTCCAAGTAGGATAAATATGTCGGTCAATCCAACAGGCGGGAATTCGATGTCAATGTTGGGTTCTGTTGGGGTTATTCCGGGTCTGTAATCATAACTTTCTTGCCACATTTGGGGATCTGCTGAATATCCTGATGTTTTGCACCATTCACGGGAATCGTTCATGTGAATCATGTCAGCAGATGGGTATGAGGGTTTTTGATTAAAATATGGTCGCGCGGATTCAAGACAGCATCTTAAAAGAGCACCATCACTAACTGGAAATTGGATGATGGCGGCTGAATATTGAGCAAGTGATTGTGACAAAGTTGAAACGGATAGTTTGTATGTGTCGGTTGGAAGTCCTTCAGAGGCTATTAAATCTGTAAGTTTTACCCGACCTAAGTTTGATAATCCATTTCCAGCCATGAATTTGTTTATCAAGATTTAAATGTTGAGATTGTTATTTCTCTATAAGATGCACTTTGGTAGATGTGGGCTGCATTATGAATTTCTCTATAAGATGCACTTTGGTAGATGTGGGCTGCATTATGAAAAGCATAATCATGTATTAGAGCAAACTTACAAACAAACAAACGTACCCAACAAAATATCATATAGAAAAGACATTAATATACATAATGAGTAACATATAAACTAAAGGTATATGCATTGGTGGTATATTTAAACTACTAAGTTCAATTTAAGTCTAAATCATTAACCTTGAGTATGTCATTTGCATGAAACTAACAAAAAGGATATGAATAGAAAGAGGGGCAAAGAGCAGAACTGAATTTGAGTGATCATTTCCACATTTCTATATTGGTTTGTGCTGAAAAACATATGTGAGAGGATCATAACTAACACCACTTCAAGTAGTAAATTCCCAGTTAGACCCTGCTTTCATCTTGAGCTATAGGTCGGTATGAATGAGGGAGTGTTAAATTAAGGTACAGTTAATGTGTTTTTGAAAAGTAAAGCAACAATATTGGTGAGAGATAACTGTTAAATTAACAATAATAACCAATCAGTTGCACCATTAATGAACATAATAGCAACATGGTCGACTCAACAGGTGAAAGTGGCACCCTCAATCTGGTAATCGGAACAGCCTCGAGTACAGATATTTCCATTAATAGGTATATGTGGATCTAAACAACGTAATTTCGAATCCACAGTTGAGATTAAGTAAGATATTTCACAAACCTGAAAACGAAATGCGCGTACGAGAGCTCAGGTAAGACAATTCACCAAATCAATTATACGAACGATGACTCAAACAGCGGTTGCAAAATCAGAACTCGATCGAACTGAGACGACAGCTTCCCTAAAAACCAGTAGACTGCAGAAACAAATTACCATCTTTTTATGAGAAAACCCTAATTTTTACTATGATGTCGATATGTCATCGAGCTGCAAGTGTAATGAATGCTCCGACAGGTCTATTAGCGAAGGTTTTGGTAACTTAAGTGTTTGATAAAAAGTTAGGTTTGATGTTCTATGTTTTTCTATAAATTTACAAGGTCATTTTGTAAATCATCTATGATTTCAAAAAGATAAAATACACATATTGTTCAATCTGTTTCAAAAAGGGTGACATTGATAGTCATAAGAGTGGACGACCGTTAAGGTTAAATTTTGATGTAGAATGAACTTTTAACTTTGTTTTAAAAATCAAAGTTTACAAAATTAACCATATATCATTTGCAAATCACATGTCTATGAGTTGGCGTCAACGAAAATAATGGTGGCGAGTCCAATGCGACAACCGAATACCCTGACATTAAAAGTGATATTAACTAAATCAAGATGGTTAGTATTCAAATAAACATTGAAAGAAACGAAGACTAATCTATGACATGTGATAAAAAACTTCTCAAACAAATTAGAAATGTTTAATCATAATTAAAGAGTTAAGAAGTTAATTCTCACGTAATCATTTACATCAACTACATGCGTCTACTAAACAATTTGCAATTGCGTTGGATGTGTAGAACTAACACTTATATAAACAAAATATATGAGATATTGATTTAGATGTGAATCATAATACGAAACTTATAATACTTTGTTTTATTCCAAAGATAAATAAAAAACAATCTAAGAAATTATATAAAAAATATATTAAAAGGCAAAAATGTTAGGAGCCGATTTTTTATGTTGAAAATCAGGTCTTTCACCGTCCAATATTTATAAATCACTTGTACGCTAATCGTTATCCAACAAATCTTCGCTAATTTTATCGATCACAAACCCTAGGATACATCGGTTGAGGGTTTCTTTCACTCATGTTTTCTTAATCTATCGTATCTCGCGTAATCTTCTTCCTTTTAGGGTTTAGCGATTATACTTAATTTTTAAACTTTCATCAATTTTGTTATTTCGGTTCATCGTTCTGGATTCGTAGTGGAGTATTGAAACATGGAAAGATTCGGAGGTGGTGGTGATACTCAACAACTCATTAATTCGCAGGATCCTAACCAACAACTTGGTTCCAATTCTTCAGGTTTCTTCTGGATCTTCTTTTAGTGTGCTTTAGATTTCCTTTTTAGGTTTTGGACTACAATGATTTGATGCTTTATAGATCCTTTATGGTGTTCCATCTGACATATTTTTTCATTACATCAATTCGCTTTTGTCCTGCTAAAATAACAATTTCCAGAAGAACATAGAATATGTAACTTTTTGGTGTATTTGTACGAGTTTCAGCATGAACGTGCTTTTACATCTTACGGTCTATTTTGTATTCGTTATTCAGTTTTACCCCCAATTTGAATGTGAAGGCATTTCAGACTATTCAGCATGAACTTATGAGTCCTACTTACTATGCAGGTGGTGCTTTATTTGATGCATCTCAGTATGCATTCTTTGGTAATGAAGTTCTTGAAGAAGTTGAGTTGGGAGGTCTGGAGAATGATGAAGATGACCTTCCAGCAGCTAAATTTGAGGAGGAAGATTATCTGTTGGAGCAAGAAGAGGTATACTGATGATTTGATTTTGTATTGAAAGCTAATGAGCTGGTTAGAATTTGATTAATTACATTGGATCTTAGCACATTATGCTACAATTACTTTCTTCAGTTGATCTGTCTGAATCTACCAGTAGTAGAATACATATAAGGTCTGGAAAACTGTGATTCACTATGTGGTACTTTACAAATGTATGTTCATATAGCAATATGTATGCAATTCATGTACTAAAAAATAATGGATTCTGTTATTGTTCAAGGTTTGTCATGATACAATTACCATTAATTGTTCTCTTTTATATGAATATGATATTTGTAATATCTATCTCTCAATGGCAGCTACATGCCTGTAAATTTGTTGGAGAAACTTATACCTTTTTATTAACTAAGAACAATTTCACCCTTTAAAATTTTGAAGCTAATGAAGAATTTAATGAAAAACTTGGCATGTGTTCTATCTCTATGGGGAATTGTACTTATTTTGATTTTCTTTTTACTTAATGGATAATAGAATTCAGTGTAATATACTAATATACACACAAATATTTTTGGTATTTTCCAATACCGTCTTTCATTTTGTCAGAAGTCAGAAGTCAGAACCAAACAGTTATATGTAGGTGATTGACTCTTTGCCAGTTGTTTGGTACATGATTTCAGTTGCATTCATGCTATGATCTTCATATATGAGAAATTTTTTCAATTTGTAGTTAGACTGTAACTGTCCTGTAGGCAAATTTGTTAAGTACAAGATTTGCACGATTCACTGGACTAATTTGGAATGGTTTTTTGTATAATTATTCACAGAATTTGTTCAACATAATGTTTTTCTCACTTAAACATGATATGTTGCAAAAGCAGAAAGTTAGGTATATGTCAACATGACAATTGATACTGTTTTTTTGTTGCAGGGTGTGTTTCCAGAAATTGATGATCTTTCGTCTACGTTTACAAAGGTTAGTTATTTATCTTTCATTTCAAACCTTCGAGGTGCTTAACATGATATTTATACTATACAATTATCTTAGTCTTTTTTTTTAATGGTCACCTGATATTTATTTTTTCTTATTGTTTCTGCAGCTGAACAAAGATGTCATGGGGCCAAGTGTTGGATTTTTTGGATCTAGAGAATGTAACTGCACCTGCTCTTTTTAATTCATAAATTCTCATTTCATGGTTTGATTTGATTTTACAGAGTTTTTTCATTTTTAAATTATTCATTTTTTATAAAACCTGTTTCAGCTTCATCAGCAGCTGAATGGGCACATGGAAGAGAAAACATCAATTGGATGCATGATCAAGATGTTCTTGATGCATCAATGCTTCTTCGTAAAACATCATCCTATGATTCAAACCAATATCTTCACAGAACATCATCATATCCAGATCAGCATCCACAACAAAACCTTGATCAACATCCACAACAAAACCTTAAACACCACTCGATAGACGAATCAAACATTCTCCATAGAACATCATCATACCCTGAACAACAACACCACCTAAATCAACATTTTCAATTCTCTAGTGACCCTGTTCCGGTTCCCAAAACTTCCTTCATATCATACCCCCCGCCACCTGGCGGGTCCCCTCAGTTTTCACCAAATCATCAATCACAATATCTTAATGCTCCATATCATACCGGTGGACCCCAGATGGGCGGGATGCCACACGGGTCACAATTTGGTGGGAATTTGAGTTTGTCTCAGTTTCGCCCTCCTGCTCCAACTGTCAATAACCGACTACAAAACCAGTTTAGTGGGAATTTGCCTGATCTTTCAAACGGTATGATGCAACAACACTTCACTCAAAATGGCACTATTTTACCGCCTCAACAACACCGGATGTACCATCAATTTCTGCCGCCTTTTGGTGGTCAGTTATCTGGGTTGCAGCCACCAATGAGCCCGCCACCTATGATGAACAATTTTGAACCCCTTGGGATGGGTTATAATAATAATTTAAGACCTAAATCAGGACCCAAAGGTAGATTGGGCCCAGGCCCAAACCAGAGATATTTTCAATCGGGCTTTGATACCAGTGGATGGCCACAGTTTAGATCAAAATACATGAGTAGTGATGAAATTGAAAATATTATCAGAATGCAACTTGCTGCAACACATAGTAATGATCCTTATGTGGACGATTATTATCACCA
Organism: Stevia rebaudiana; assembly: GCA_009936405.2. Lineage (NCBI taxonomy): Eukaryota > Viridiplantae > Streptophyta > Magnoliopsida > Asterales > Asteraceae > Stevia > Stevia rebaudiana. The sequence continues at coordinate 2,976,679 of WOUH02000003.1, read as the reverse complement.
AGCTTGTTTAGCAAACAAATCTAATGGCGCAAAATTAAGACACCATTTTTGCCCGACCCAATTAAGGGATCCTCATTCAAAAGCGCGTACCGCTAACGAGCCACACGCGTTTCTTCAAGTTGATGCTTTGGGTCGGATCTCTTTTTCATCCATACGTCGTCCCCGCCCGCTTCTTGAAGTTGACCCGTTAAAGTCAACTGGTGGCGGGACCACTGACCAGAAAATATTGGATAAACCACTGGAACAAGAACCCATGCTTGCAGCTAGAGTCACAATTGAAGACGGTATCTGTCTTCTTCTCGATGTTGATGATATTGACCGTTTTCTACAGTTTAATCAACTCCAAGATGGTGGGTCCCAATTAAGGCAAAGACGGGAAGTGCTTCTAGAAGGTTTAGCAACATCACTTCAACTTGTTGACCCGTTAGGCAAAACTGGTCAAACCGTAGAATCGGCTATGAAGGACGATTTTGTCTTTTTACGGATAGCTTCTCTTCCGAAGGGCCGGAAGCTTCTTTCAAGTTACCTTAAACATCTCCCACCAAATAGCGAGTGGACTCGGGTAGTTTGCATGGCAGTTTTCCGTCATTTAAGATTCTTTTTCGGAGTCCCGCCGGTTGATCCAGGAGCAGCAGAAACTCTTACCAATCTTGTAATGACCATTTCGTCCTCGCTCCACGCGATGGAGCTTAAATCACTTGGCGCGTGTCTTGCATCAGTTGTTTGTTCTTTAGAGCAACCTCCACTTAGGCCCATTGGAAGTCATGCAGGCGATGGGGCCTCCTTATTGTTGAAGACTGTACTCGAAAGCGCAACCGAGCTGTTAACCAACCCAAATGCTGTGACTAACTGCAGCCCAACGAATCGGGCTTCTTGGCAGGCCTCATTCGATGCTTTTTTTGGTCTTCTGACTAAATATTGTTTTAGTAAATACGATACTTTGGTTCAGTCTGATATGGCGGTTATTGGGTCAGATGCAGCAGCTAAAGCTTTAAGTAGAGAAATACCGGTTGAACTCTTGCGGGCCAGTCTTCCTCACACAAATGAAAACCAGAGGAAGCTGTTACTCGACTTTACTCAACGGTCTACTTGATGTACATGGAAACAAATCTAGATACAAAGAGTTTAATCAACCGAGTGATTTACAAGTAAAAAAAGAATACAAAAACATGAGCAAGTATGTGGGATTATGTGCATTTAGAGTTAAGAAACATGAACCTGGTTGATAGAAAGTAGGTTTGCTTTGTTATGTGTTTTGGTTTGTGTTTTTTTGGTGAAACTTATGTTTTTTT
>WOUH02000003.1:2963087-2973623 GCA_009936405.2 Stevia rebaudiana | reverse complement strand
TTCCGTATTTATTTTTTAATACTTTTTAATAGGGGTTGTGAGTAGAGGAGAGAGAAAAGGTAATGATAAAGGTATAAGAAAGTATTATTTAATTGAAAAATGTAGTGATTTTTAGTGAATTATAAGGATAAAGATAAAAAACGAGATGTGAATGCTCTAAGCTCTGTTTTAACATTGTATTTGTTCGAGCTTGTGACAAAAAGTATAGGTTTTTTTTTTAAATTATATTGTTTGTGTTTTTTAAATTTAGAAAACAATTTTTAAAGAATTATGAATTTTAAGGGTGGCAAATGTTGGATTTTCATATATATATAAAGAGGTTGGATTCGCTAAAATCACGGTTTTGCCTAAAAAAATAGGAACAAATCTTGGCCCTTCATTTGCTTAATCAATGGTTAAGATTCAAAGGTGTTCAAATGTAAATAATAAAGAAGGAAAATGATAATGATGGAAACCCACTTGTAGACTTTTTAAATTTTCCCCCAACTTTCTATAAACATTCATAACATTTTTCACACGACATTATTTTTTTATAAAAATTGAACCATAAAAACGAACGTTTTTTTCTCTTTAATTTGAGTATAGTAGTAATATTCTTTTTTTAAACTTTAAAAAAAATCTAGTACAAAAGAATGTAGTACAAATAATCTAGTACAAAAAAATCTAGTGTTTTTTTAAGACGGAAAAGGAAAAAAAATTAATAATACAATACATGTATATCTAGTTGTTTTGAAAATACAGTACATATATATCTAGTTTTTTAGAATACAGTACATGTATATATCTAGTTGTTTTGAAAATGCAGTACGTGTGTATATATCTAGTTGTTTTGATAATACAGTACATGCATATCTTGTTTTCTGATAATACAGTACAAGTATATCTAGTTGTTTTGATAATACAGTACATGTATATATAGTTTTTTTATACTAGATTTTTTGTACTAGATTCTTTTGTACTATATCACCGTACTAGATTTTGTATAAGTTTAAAAAAAAGTATATATCACAATGGTACTCAAATTAATGAGAAAGAAAACGTTTGTTTTTGTGGTGTAATTTTTATAAAAAAAAATATTGGATGTTGGATACGCTAAAAACACTATTTTGCCTAAAACAATATGAACAAATCCCGGCCATTCATTTGCTTAATCAATGGTTAAGATTCAAGTAATTAAAATGTAAGTAAACAAAAAGTAAAAGAGTAATTATGGAAACTCAATTGTTGACTTTTTAAATTCTCTTCCACATTTCTTTAAACATTCATAACTTTTTCACATTATTTTTTTATAAAAATTGCACCATAAAAACGAACGTTTTTTCTCTTTAATTTGAGTACCATAGTGATAAATTTTTGTAAACCTAAAAAATATAGTACAAAAGAAAATATAGTATAAACTAATCTGGTACAAAAAATCTAGTTTTTTTTAAGACGGCAAAGAAAAATATATAATACAATACAATACATGTATATGTAGTTGTTTGAATAATACAGTACATGAATATCTAGTTGTTTTTAAAATACAGTACATGTATATATCTACTTGTTTTAATAATACAGTACATGTACATCTATTGTTTTGAAAATACAATACATGTGTAGATCCAATTGTTTTGAGAATACAAAATCTTGTTTTTTGATAATACAGTACATGTAAATATAGTTGTCTTGAAAATACAGCACATGTATATATAGTTTTTTGTACTATATTTTTTGTACTATATCATCGTCCTATATTTTTTTAAGTTAAAATTTTTTTTTTGCCTTGGGAGGGTTTCAAACCCAGGATCTCTCACTTGAGAAGTGCATGAGGTACCACTAGAGCAACGGTTCCTTAGATGAAAATTTGTAGCTTCTTTTAGGACTTCTAAGTATATAATTTAGATATAAATAATCTTCCTGCGAATCTTGTCAAAAGACCCGATCAAAATATATGACCAACTATGTACTTTGGGTAAAATAGCATCTTGTTGGTTTATTTTGTAATTTTATATGTTTGTTTGCCGTTCAGAAAGAAAATAAAAAATATATAAAATTTAAGAAAAATGGCATAAACAATTTATCAAGTTTATCAACTGTTTTTTTTTTAACCGCATAGGAACTCACATGCTAGCCACCGCGGGTGATGTAGCCAAGATCGATTCTTTGACCTCCGTGAGACCGTACCCTCTAGATAAGCGGGAACCGGATGGAATCCGTAAACTCTCTCCCCTCCTCAGGTTTGAACCGGTGACCTCTATCCGAGGTACACTAGTAACTAAAACTTATTTTGTCTCTTAAACTTATTTAACATTCACTATGTGTTCTAATCCTATGTCACTTTTTTAAATTGTTTAAATTATTTAAATTTGAATGAGGCAAATGAAACATATATGAATATTGATTTAAAATAAGTGAAAAGTTTTGTTCAATTAACTTGAATTATTAGGCAATTGAAAACTGAATCATAAAATCACAATAAAGTTTCATAATTGTAAAATTTAGTCAAATTATGAATAAATAATCATTAATTAGAAACAAATAATCATATATGTTTCATTTGTTTCAATCAATTTAAAATTTTTAAATATTTGTAAAAAGGTACATATAATTAAAATACATAATGAAAGTTAAGTGATTTTGAAGAGACAAAAAACTTTGATAGACTTAATTTGAACACTTGAGTAACTTGGTTATGATTTTATAAAGTTACAAAAAAAAAAAAAAATAACAAAAAAAAGTTTTTATCTTTTTTATTATCTAACCTTACCAACCCAACCATGATCAAAGAGTTTGATAATATAGCAATAACCACCCCACCCAAAAAAAAAAAAAAGAAATTGTTTTCTGACCCCATGAAGAACTATCTAGAATTGTGATTCCCTGGCGTCCATGGGGGTTTGAAAAGAAAAAACTTGTTATATTTGAACTCTAATTCTTTGATCTCTTTACTGTACTTTCTGTCACAGATTCAAATTTTAATTTCAGTTCTAACATTTGACATTAGTATTTGTAGCAAAAAGCTTGAAGTTGAAAAACGATTACACTCATTACAGTCTTAATATTTTTAAAAGTACAATGTTTTATTTGGAATTGAGTTTGAGACTGCAAAGTTAGCTTACCTAAACTAGAATATCAATGAACATTTTTTCTTCTCTGTGGATAGTTTAACAACGTAGAACCAATAATGATACAAGATAACAGTGTCCAACAAACCAATTAAAGTCGCAGCAAAACTGGTGACTTTTTCTTATATGGGAATCATGAGTCGGTGTCTTCTCTATATATATTTACCCTTTTAGGCATTCTCACTCACAATTTGATCAAGTTCAAGAGCCTTAACAACTTGCAGTTTTTCAAAAATGGCTTCGTACTGCTACATTTACGTTTTTGCCCTTGCACTATTCTCAGTCACGAGCAATGAGATGTGTTATGCTTCACGCAATTTGCTGCAAGCTACTCCCACTATACCACAACCGCAGATACCCACCATCCCCACACTCCCACAACCACAAATACCCACCATCCCAACACTCCCACAACCACAAATACCGACCATCCCGACACTCCCACAACCACAAATACCCACCATCCCGACGATACCGACAATCCCTACTTTCCCTAATATTCCCAAAGTATCCTTGCCTCCATTGCCATCTATGCCTACCATCCCAAACCTTCCAACAACTCTTCCAAGCATTCCTTTCTTCGCACCACCTCCCTCCAAGAAGTAGACAATCCACTTTTGTTGCTTGTTGAGTGGCTTTGGTTAATTCTACTGTTTTTACTTGATTGTTGAGTGTTTTCTCATGCATTTTTTGATTTGTTTTAGTAATGTTTCTCTGGTTTGTTGCATGTTCTTGTAAGATATTGCTACTTTGAGTTAAAAATCTATCATTTTAAACCTTTAGTTGTTATAAGGCCCCATAATTAAGTAAAAAGATTTTAAACCTTTAGTTGTTATAAGGCCCCATAATTAAGTAAAAAGGAACTCAGGCCCCATAATTAAGTAAAAAGGAACTCTCTCATACTTTGTATTATATATATTTCTTCAATAACTAAAATATCAATGATTAGTTTACTAATCTTAGTACATTTTATTCGATTGTTAAATAACTATATAAAAAAACAGTTGAACCATTCCATGATAATGCATTTACCCCATGCATTAATTTGAATCAAATGTTTCTGATTATGGATGAAGGGCAACAAATCGAATACAATATATCATATTGAACTTAAACATTTATCAAAATGTCAGTTTCGGATTACACATGGATTTGAGGAGTAGATTTAGCAATTGTCACTAAAATATTACCAAAATATTTGTAGGCAGAGACGATTTTCTTGGAAAATTTATGTTGGATGTTAAGGAAGACATTTTATTATTAAAAATATCACTCCACATATGTTTAAAATGTTGCATTTTCAGATATACAACTCTCAAATTACAATTTAACAAATTTCTCGCCGAACACTAATTTTTATACAAAATATTATAAATTTATCTGTAATAACTGATTCAAACCCCCAAACTTCGGAAAATGTCATACAAGTGTAATCAAGTTTGCCAACTGTTCAATTAAGTTACTTTAAATTCATTTAATGTAAGTTGAGTGACTTTAAATGCATAAAAAAATTTGAGTAACTTAACTTGAATATTAGTAAAACTTGATTACATTTCTACAAAGTTACCAATTAACTTCATATATCAATCCCATGTTTTGAACATAAATTTATTCATTTTAACAAAGCATTAATGCATTTAGAAAGAAATAAATAATAGTTTTAATGACTTGTGGGAACATTAAAATGTTATCATTGTAATATTTAAAAAATAGATATAAACAAAGCAACTGGAATGCGAAATTGAATTGGTCTTACAACCGGGATAGGTGCTTTGTAACTTGTTAGTTTGTACTAAATGTGAAGGTCTCAAGAGGATTTAACCACGCAACAAGACTGAAACCAAGAGCTACCGATTCCCAATTTAGGTACACGCCACAACATAATTTATGTAACGAGCTGAACTCTGGCTCAACATCCTGCTTGACAATACTAACGAGTCAGCTCGTCTCAGCTTGGTCTTAACTAGCAAAGCCCGAGCTTATCTTCGATTAAGAGCATTCACATTTGGTTCTTTATTTTTATCTCTATAATTCATTAAAAATCATTACTTATTCTATCTCATATTCAATTAAATAATAACTTTTTTATCTTTATCACTACCTTTTCTCTCTCATATTCAATTAAAAAATAGTTCTTTTACCTTTATTATTACCTTTTTCTCTCTCCAATTTACTTTAATGACAGTGTTTCTCTATATTTACTAGTTTTATCGGTTTCTTTATCTTACTACTATATAATGTATATTGGAGAGAGAAATGATAATGTCTTAAAATTAAGACATGTACCCTTATTTATGCTGAATGTACAAGTGTTTAATGCACCAAATCCAATTTACAACCAATTAAACATAAGATACAAGTCTTAAAGCATACAAATCATAACACCAAATGCAAATGCCCAAATCGGAAGGGCAGAACACAAAAAACCAATCACCTGCAACTCTTTCAGCATGAAAGAAGAAATCACCCCATTTGAATTGCTAAATTGATCTTTGGGTTTCAAAATTTGAATTCTCTCTGATTCTCACTGCCTCCTTCTTCAGAATCTTCGAACAACATCTCCGCCTCCCTCTTCCGCATCTTCGAACAATGGAGTCGGAGCTTTAGGGTTCCGGCAGACCGAGGTCAGATCTCAGATTCTAAGGTAATATATAAAGTTTCATATTTTTAGCCTTTAAGTGACAAAATCAAGCTCATGAACTGTGTGGGTGCTTCGTATTTGGAACCAAATTATGCAGGGTAAGGTTTTTTTTTTTTTTTGCTGAGGATGATTTGCGTTGATGAGGTTCGATTTCAGTGCTAGATTACCATTTTACCTTTTCACTTGTTTGTTTTTGTGGAGCCCTAATTTGGTCATATGGTTGAAGACATTCTTATCAACAGCTAACTCATGGAAGGATCTCAAAGAAAATTGAATAAATTGTTTGACGCCCTTAGTTGCAAATGTTGAAGCGGTTTCAGCACGTATGTTTCACTCGGTTTCCATCAATTAAGGTTTTATTTTCTACTTTTATTGGTTTGTTTTTCTTATTATAGGTTTTGATTTACTCCAATATGTTACTTTTATTTTTGATATAGGCCTTTGACATTTGATTGAATATTTCTTTGTGGTTTAATATTCATGCAACTGATCAACCGACCTTTTTGTTCCTTCCTTATGTAAGGTATATAGTTCTTCGGTTCACTCTTAAGTTAGTTGCCATCGAGTTTTTGATTACTCAGTGAAGTGCACGGTTATTTTTTGGGTTTTACATTATCGTAGGTTGAAAGTTGAAACCACAAGATATGCTCTTGAATGGAGTTTGATGTTAAAGAAGGCTACTTATAACGATTACGTGGTTGATTTTAATTCTTTCTACTTTTTAATTCGATGAGTTAGTTTATTTTCAACTGTTTCCAAATTGGTTAGGTATATTCTTAACTCTCTCTGAATCGGTTAGGTTTATTCTTAATTTTATTGAGCCGATTAGGTGTCAGGAGGATAAGTCATAGCCAGTGTACCGATTCTTCTCAGTTTGTTTGCCACTCCACTTTCAATTATTTTGAATTTTGATATTATATTTGGTGTATTTTGACTTATTACGGGGATTGTAATGAATTTATGCATTATTATTATGGTCAATTCTTCTCGGTTTGTTCTCATTGTGTTCACTCCTCCCATTTTAATTATTTGTATACAATGCAATATTTCTGATTTGTATGCAGTTATGATTTTCAGACTCCATCTTAGTGGATTCGTCACGGTAAACTTCCATTGAATGGAGCAATTCATATTAGCAATGTAAATACTTCATCTTACGTTTATAATGAAATTATATTTTGAGATATGTTATATGTTTAATCTTTGTATTGCATCAAGATGTTCAACAATTAATTGGTTCACCATTTATATATTTATGTTTAATTTATATTGAGCTGTTAAAAAATGTTAATTAGCTCAGTTTTTTTTTTAATTTTACCCATTTGACAGGCGGGTGCACTTTCAGCTAATGGTCTCTGACCAACTTTCTTTGAAATTATTAGGATCATTTACTAATCTTAAATTATTAGTCATGTTCCTGTTCCCAATTACTTGATCCTTCTTATAAAAATGAATTTTTTTTAATAAAAGTGTGATTAATTGCTAGATGCTTAATTAACAAGGCTGAAAGAGGGCCAGGTGATGCTTGATTGGAAAACTAAGCGTCCGGATATGAAGTTCGGGTGGATCGAATCGCGTCGGTGGAGACATTAATTAATGAATCATTTACACGTATTATTGGTTTTTGGAGGTTGGAAATTGGGCCGGTAGGGTAACAAGTCAAAGCATATAATTGTTAAAAATTGTGACCGATATGATTACATATATATTTTTATCAAACTAATCTAATGTAAAAAATCATTGGACCTAAAGGCTATATTCATTTAAATAGTTATTGGGTGACTTTCATTTGATTTTCAGGTTTCAAATAAACATGTCTTCACATTCCATCCACAGATACTCGGCTTCAAAAAATGGTTCAAGCATTACGACAAGTGCATTGGAATTTTCTACTAAAAGGAATGTAATTGCCGAAAAAATAAGGTCACACATACAAATTTTTATTAAATTTTTTATTATGATCTTATGTTGTAACTCTTTAACCATTATTTGATTTGGTTTTCAAATGTTGCTTTTAATCTTCGGTATCTTACATTATGTAAATCTTTAGAAGAAAATATAATCTTTTGCTTAGTATCCAGAGGTTTTTGAAAAAAGGAGGCTTTATGATAATGCAGAGGTCCATTTTACTAGAAATGAATCTTATTGCTGATAAGCTTCTTCCTAGATGCACCACTATCGATCAGGTTATTCACTTCTTTTATTGACAAACGGGTCAAATTGGGATATCGTGGGTCAAAGTTCAAATGGGCCACTTTTCGTTTTAGTAACTAATATGGGTCGATTTGGGTTGGTCAGTAAATCTGAGTTTTGGGACCTGGTTAGTAACACTTATCCGAGTTTTGGTCTATAAATCTGTGTTTTATAATTTTTTTTTTTAATAAAACTCTTAAAGTCTTTAATATATTACAGTTCATAGATAAAAATTCAGATTATAATAAATTAAATGATATAATTAAATAAACTTCAAATTCTCGAATATAATATTTTAAAAATTCATATTATAATAATGTAGCTTGATTTAAAAAAAGATATTTAGAATATCAGATATGGCATGCTGTTTTTAACATAATGTATGAATCAGATATGGTTGAAAACTAAGATTAGTAATCTGATATGTTTTGGGTTTTTCAACATAATGTATTTTAACATATGTGTTTTTTTTTAAATTGTTATTTGGTTATATTTATGCATGACAGTTTATCAGCAGAAATACCGAATTGGACTATTTAACCCTGGTCAACTCCTACATTTTGGTCAACTCCTACATTTTGGTACATGCATTATGAACAGAGAAACCCACTCCAAGAGTTTTATGATATTAGAGTTGCTTTATTTTATTATATTTTGTATATTGTTTTTAACTTTAGCAGGTCTCCAATTTAGAACATTGATGATTTAATATGATTATCAACACATGACCACAAGTATAAACACTTCAAGTTTATGAAGTAAGTACTCTTTGGATATTTTTTTAATCTCGAACATTGATGATTTAATATGAATAAGAATAAATAGATCATATTGATGGTATAATAAGAATACTAACAGATGTATTATAATCTAACAAAATCAAGTAACTCATTATAAATGGTTGTTGCTGCAACATCGCGTAACGGATTATAAATGGTTACCGCCGCCGTATCGCGCGGGCATCCAACTAGTATTTCTCTACTCACGATCACTTTCAACCAATCCGTATAATATGAAAACACACTCACATAAATTATAAAATGTAAATGTGAATGATCTAACTCGACTAACTTATAGAGCCGTAAGGCCTACTTTTAGAGATCTATTGGGCCCAATATGTCTTACCTATATCTTTTCCAGATCTCTAAATATTGTGGTGCAAATCATGCATAACTAAATCTAGCCCAAGTAAGGCCCAACATCATATTTACAATATTTTCAAAACCCTAATCCCATTCATTCGGCAACCCTACTCATTCCGCTATATAACACCGTCACATCATTCATCTTAATCAATCGTCATCGTTTCTGCATCTGCTGTTCGTAGTAAGCTTATACGATCTTAAAGTTCTTACAAGTTAATTCAATTCTTGAGATTTATCTGATTCACTGTTTCTTTGTTTAATATTTCAAGTTCTAATTTTGAATATGATGATAGTTATTGTCGCCCCAGTCTTATGAGCTTTGTTATGTAACATCGCTCGATGGTGATAGACATATTCATAATCTGATTCACTTCGATTAAGTTTTGCTTGTTTTGATTTTTCTGAATCTGGAGTTGATCTGATCTGCAAATGATTGGCGTGATGATTTATTTACCCAATTACATCTGCACTGTTGAATGATGATCTATAATACATGCACTACCATCTGATCTATCAATTGCAATTAGTAATGCATCTCCATTTTATTTTTATCGTGTTTCAATTTCTTCTTACTAATTTGTTTTCAGAACACAATTGCTGCAGTCGATGATGCAATTAATGATTTACACTGATGTTAAACTGTGATTAACATAATTTTATCACCATCTTTCGGCTGAGATTGCGTTGTTTTTGTCATTTTTTTATGATTTGATTTTGGATGCCCATGGTATCTGATGCTTTGACCTAATAAATGCTTAGGCATCTCGTTTTGATGGGCAAATAGCGACGAAAACAGATTTTGCGACACAGTTTGCTGTTATTTTTCCACAGCTTACTGTTATTTATTACTGTTCACAATTTTAATCTTACATTGGTCTCCAATGTTATTCAAAATGTGTAATAAATTAACTAAATTTTCGATTTTTTTTTGAATTATTTTCAAATGGGCTGTGATGAGAATCTAAGAAAGTCATGCACCACTCTGATATTTTTTGTGATTGAGAAACTTTCTATAACCCATATTTTGATTCTGAGCTCTTAATTATCATTATTACTCACAGTTGACTTTAGAAAAACGTTTTTATAAAATAGATTGACGATTCGTAGATTTGAATAACTTAGTTAAATATTATTGTGATCAGATTTTTGGTAATCGATGTTTTCGTTAAAGTTTGATTATAGAAATGTTGTTTGAATTTTTTAAAAGAAACTCAGTTTTATGTGATTTTTGTTTTTACTATCGTTTTTTACTGTTTTGTCATATTCAATTTTGTTTGTGTTTTGCATTTGGACAAAATTACAGATCTCATCCTTTATGTTTATATGTTGCTTCAGGTTTCATCCTTTATCTATAAAAAGTACCAAAATCATCTTTTATGTAAAGGTTTTGTTTCGGATTTCGTCCTTTAATATAACTGTTGTTAAAAATCAACGTTAACTTACCTCACGT
>WOUH02000003.1:2933004-2945450 GCA_009936405.2 Stevia rebaudiana | reverse complement strand
TTATGAAGTATGATATGAATGATAACTGATCTAAAATTCTATCTTAAATTCTTCTAGCTTCTCTCTATTTTCTTTTTGGCCAACGATCAACCGTTTGGAACCACATCATGTTACTTAGAAATCATGAAAAGAATTGATCTCTGGTATTGTTTGACTATTTGACGTTCAAAAAATAAAACAAAATAAAATAAAAACTTATTTGAACCGTGACATGACACTTTTGGATTTTGAACGGGATTGCAAGCATCTTCTCGTTAATTTGACACTTTGTCCCCAAGTCTGATGTCTACTCAACGAGAAAACTCTAACCATATAGGAAAACCTCCTATGACTAAGAATTGAACACATAAATTTTATGTCTTAAGCTAACCTTTCGTTGTCCTCATCCATTGAGCTAAAACCTCGTTGGAAAAAAAAAGTATTCCATTTGTGTGCCTTTCAAGAAAACGTCAGATTTTTTGGATAACTATTAATTAATTAATAGAATAATAAGAGTAATTGCTGGGAAAATAGTAACCAATCAATCGATAATTAGCAACAATTTCATTCAATTGATCATCTTAAGGCTCTTAGAATGACTCTCCGTTGAATGTTCCTCTCAGAGTAATTGTAGGTGTGTTTCTATGTGTTTAAGCTCATCAACATTCACCCTTTTTAGATGACGATTGCTATCTATTTATAGCAATGTGATTGTCGGTGATGTGAGAGTGATGTCACATTGATAGTGACGTCAAACTACATTAACAGAAAACTAATGCTAATACAACAATTGATAGAATGCTAACTACTGATAAAATAAAACAGCTAATATACTTAGTCTTCTGTAGTTCTTGATTCATTAGTTGTTGATCTTCTTTATTGACATTTGTTTCATCAAGAGTTTCTTTCTCTTTGGTAGTTGTTATGTATCAACATTTCTTTCACTAGTTCTTTGGTCATTCAATAGGGTTTTTTTTTTTGTACATCGGCATTACTTTTATTCGTCGGCATTTAACATAGCAATACTTTGGGTTCATTGGTAGTTATGTCATGCAGTAGTTTTGCTACGTCTTTATTTCCAACAATTTAAGCCTTTGAATTTACGAGCTACTTTTATAAAAAAGAGTGATAGAATAGTCAAGAAATTATTACAATGATTGTGTTGTGAACCTTGTGTTGCACCCTTGATGTGTCAATGTCTTTAAAATATGAAAAAAAACAATGAACCGTATAATAAACATAACAGAACGATTGGCTCATTAGAAATTTAGATTTAGCACAAGACCTATAAAAATGACTTGTGTTGATGCAAATTATTAAGAAAGAAGAAGAAAATATTATTTTTGCTACCCTATTTATACTATATAATAAATAACGGATTTAAAGTTACATGTATCACTATGTTATGACTCCTTCATTTAGTTTTACACGCATCTATATCCTATTTGAAGTTAATTATATCATCTAGGATCGACAATGATGAAAGAAAAGTTGAAACGCACATGTACATCCACTAAAAGATATAAAGATCCCCCAAATAGACAAAATATCATTATGTGTCGCTTGCTCTCTTAGAAAACTAATTGCAAGGTCTTCACCGTTAAAAGTTGAAAATGAATCACCTATAGTTGTTGAAAGAATTCAAGGTGGTATATGTGACCAATTCATCTACCATGTGGGCCATTTAGATACGTCATAGTCCTAATATACACATCAAGTAGATGGTCTCATGTCTTTTTATTACCAACTCGCAATGTAGCCTTTGCTAAACTTCTTGCTCAAATTATAAAACTACGGGCACAAGTTCTTGATTATACTGTTAAAAGAGTGAGACTTGATTATGCGGGTGAATTTTCACTACTTTTAATAATTATTGCATGTCGGTTGGAATTATTGTTGAACACCAATTGCTCATGCACATACACAAAATGGTTTAGCTGAGTTGTTGATCAAACTTGAGATGTTAACCCGTTTTTGGGTCGGAAAGATGATCTGGATAAATAATACACAAACCTGCAATGGAACGACTCTCCATCAAGACCTACACTCTAATCAATGGAGCCATGGTGTCAGACTGTTAGGGAAGAGGGTGGGTGACAATATGTGATGAGCGGCGATCAGAGTGGCAGGTTCCTGCGAGTGACGAGACAGTGGGAGGGTGACGATGGGATGATATGTATAACGACTGGCAATTTCCGATGCCAATTCCGATAACAATTCTGAAGTTGTACTATGTGTAATCTTTTCATCATCCATATAATCAAATCTCAGTATAAAATAAACGATGTTAACTTGTTCATATTCACATTCTAAAAACGTTTGAGAGAAAACGAAACATAAAACGGTCATTGACTCCAAAGATACACACGACTGAAGAATCATTCCATAACCCAAATTTTAAGTACATCTTCAGGAGGCGTGCTTATTGGGGTTATATAGGAAATGAAAAATTGTAAACATAGGCGAAAACAAAATTTAACGCTTGCATCTAAGAACACGACACGTGGCAACACGTGGCAAACAACTAGACACACAACAATTTCGTGGCACGTGGCAACACTTGGCCAAGCCACATGTGCATACATGGCAAGCCAGGATTGCATTACTCAGCCAATGGCTCGCGCCACGCAACTAGGTGTCAGTCGAGCCTATATAGGGCTTCTCTCGGGCAGCTCATTTCCAACGCCTTTTTTCGGATCCTGAACACCCAAAAACACTTAAAAACACTACTAAGACCTAAAGGGAGATACTAGTTTCTTTGGACCTATCAGGAGATGCTCGAGAAGCTCTCGAAACTCTCATGAAGTCGCCTTTCACTACTGAATCTTATTATCTTGTTATTTGTTTACAAAATCTCGGGGGGCCGGGGGGGTTACATGCATGCATGCATTGATGATTTAATCTATGAAACGTATTATTAGTAAACCATTGAGCTATTGAACAATCATGAGGTCATGCCGGTGTTTCCGCCAGTGGCAGAATGTGTCACTTTAAAACCAAGTTGAGTTCGAGCTAAGATATTAGGCTCGATTTATAATTCAAACCGAGCCGAGCCAGCTCGGTTTATATTCTGAGCCGAGTTCGAGCTTGGCCAAACTCAGCTCGGTTCAACTCATGAATAACCGTATTAACGGCTGACTCACTGCCTATGGAACGACCGGAGGTCAGGGCCAGAGGGCAGGTTGTCACAATATGCTTTTTCAACGGGGGACACCAAGTGTGATTAGGGTTATATTTCCTCTAGAGAAAATTTTGCCC
Organism: Stevia rebaudiana; assembly: GCA_009936405.2. NCBI lineage: Eukaryota > Viridiplantae > Streptophyta > Magnoliopsida > Asterales > Asteraceae > Stevia > Stevia rebaudiana. Next base: position 2,942,213 of record WOUH02000003.1, on the reverse strand, counting down.
TTAAGTTTAATGCGTCCGCCAGGGCAACTACTTGGATGGTAATCTTGTGCATGGTAAGGACGCAAAATGACATAACCCAAGACCACAAGAATAAAAGTTTCATTTTGTTACACCCTGCTTCCCGGCCCCCGGTCTCCGACTGGTCTGTGAGCGGTCTGCCACGTCATACTGCCTGTAATGTAGGATCGAGCCCATTGATTTATAGATAAACTTAGAATACATGACTTACAATGTATATGTATATAATCCAGTGTAGCATAGCGAAAGCATTCTTCAATGTGCATCACATATGAAATACAATTATTAATACGTAGCACTATCACACGAGTGTTTGTCTTGAATAGCCATCACCAAGGCTTGTTACACATATACCTGAGATTACATATATAATTTGAAAACAGTCAACTATAAGCTAGTGGGCTCATAACTTTTAACATTTCACATAAAACCTTTGTAGTTTGATTATCATCACGGGTTTTGAAGTAACAGGAAACACCTTTGTAATTTGTATTCATTACCACATGTTGATATTATCTCATAATATCAATTGAAAATTTAGAATATCACAATACTACTTGCAAACTGTGGATCAGACAGTTTCAACATGTTATTACCATAAACGCACTGACACCGAGGCATGATTGTAAATTTGATTTGTACCCCACATATGATTACCACATATCATATAAGATTTAGGTCAATAATGCATATGCGTAAACCTCTAGTTCTACCATATGAGGTTTATCAGACCTAGTAGTACTACCCATTATTACCCAGCTACGTTTGTGTTAACGGTTCAGTTCGTAGGGGACTTTTGTAAATTGTGGTTGAGCTCAAGGCTAACGCTTATGTAATAACTGATGGTTATTGTGTCGTGTCATATGAAAATATGATTTATATGTATACGTAATCTCCCCCGTATATAGTAAAACATAAAGGGGCCGCGAAACTCACCTAACAAGTAGAACAGTGGCTGATAAGATGATAATAAGCGAATAATGTATTCTCGAGCGTAACGGATGCATAAGCGTAAAAATGTCTCTTCACGAGTCTCCGAAACGTTCCGAACCGGATAGAATCTCCACTAGAATGCTAGGGGTATTTTTGAGTGTTTGTGAGAAGTCGAGATCAGAGGAAACATCAGGAATTTCTTTCGGCCGAAAGAACTATATATATACGCGCGCTGCCCGGTATCCTTCTTGCGCGTAGCACGCCACCGCAGATGGCGTGGCATTCTCCGAAGGCGCCATGTGTCTGCTGACTCACCAGTGGCTTCTGCCACGTGTCTGGTTGAATGCCACGCGTAACCTGTTCTTAACACGTGTCGCCACATCATGGCTACGTGTCATGATATCGTCATGCGAACGTGTAAACTTTGTTTCGTGTTTCCCGTTTTGTTCAGACTCCGTTTCGCGCGCGGTTTTTGCCTACGTTCATGATTTTCTATTTCCTATCCAACCCCATTGGTTTGATCTCTTAAGAAGGTACTGAGATATCGGAGTTATGGAAACTTATATCGTTTTGCGTGTATCTTTCATATCATTGCTTAAATTGAAATTTCTCTTACATTCAAAAGATTCTAAATATGCATTAGAATATAATAATAATATTTATCTCAAATAAATATTGAACTAAATTAGTATAACGCTAAGATTACGAATAGTACAAAGCCGAAATTTGATCGGAATCATACTGAAAAACAACCGGTTATACATTTTACTAGAAACAACATGAAAACAAATGAAAAAGTCTACTTTATTGGAAAAGAGAATAGTCAAAAAACTAGTATTCGACAGGTTTGGTATATTTGGACCAACATGTGATGCAAATTTTGACCGTTAAGTTGACATTTCATTGAACTATAATAAACATTAATTTTTGGTTGATGAATTCTTGACTCCGTATGGTATTAAAAAGCAACATTACTAATGTATGGCTATTTATTTAATACTCAATTGCAGTTCAACAAATCTTTTAATAGTCAATTAAGACAAATATATACCAAAGGGCATTTGTCCTAGTGATATCCTGAGTACTTTTTAAAATAAAGGTTTCAAGTTGAAGTCTCACTTAGAGTATAAAAAAACTCTTGGGTGAATCAATGGGTTTGCCTCCTGGATTGGTGGAGTGCGGTCTGTGATTCGTTGTGTGAAAAGCTGATATGTTCGCCATGGTGAGGCCGGGTGGCCATCTATTCGTTCAAAAAAATAAAATAAAAATTTAAGATAAATATATAAACTTTTGGAAATATTATCTTTTGAACGACCATAGTAGGTTGGCTGACACGTCTGAGAAAAACTGGTACATCATACCTCCTATATCTCAACAGGAGAAAACTAACCACTTTTGTTGTTTATGGGTATAAATGAGTCAGCCAATCACAAGCTATAATTCATTAGAATTTTGATCCGAGTCAATTTACATGAGATCGAGCCCAAGTTCTAATAAATGGTCCCAACTCCCACGCAAGAATATCAAGTTTGGCTAAACGTAGAACTTATAAAAATTATTATTTGATATATTAAGTATATACATACATCTTAATAACCATTATATATAAATTATGATAGATACAACTACCTAATACATATTATGTTATATAACATATTATATTCATGTATACATATACTAGCTTATTGACCCGTGTACTACAACGGAGATGCATTAAAATAAACATTAAACGCACTCATGGGCAAAAAAATTAGATAAAAATAAAGTAAATGTTTAATAGTTACAGAAAATAAAAATTAAAGTACAATTTAAAAATTTTCAGACACATCTTTATATAACATTTGATATTGAATATTTGTTTACTTTAAAATGGCTCTCCGTCCATGAATACATTTTCAAATCACACGTTTCTTCTAAAGTATATTTATCTGGTTTTATCGATAATTTGACTATGCGAATCTTAATTGTATGGTTTTCCCTGTTTACATAAAGATTTTCAAGCATAGTTATATCAACTAAAGTCATTATATATAATTTGGTTGTATAGAACAAATGTTAAAAACATGAAATAAAAAAAAAATACAAAACCATTAATATCGGACCTTAACATTTATACAACTAAGGACGTTTGAAAATTTGATTTGTAAATTACATTATAAATTTTGTCGATTTTATAAAATTGTAGTTTGAAAAATTGAAAAAGTTCAAACTACATAACCAACTTGAAATAAGAAATATGCATAAACAAAAAACTAAATGAAGAGTTACAGAAAAAATATTGGACTTCAGTCGTGAATGAATGAAACAGATGACAAGAATGTATTGAAGTTATTATGTTGTTAAAATTAAATTAGAAAAAAATAAGGAAAGTATTTATAAATTAAAACAATTGAAAATAAAAAATTGCATTTAATATTTTGTTTAAAACATGTAATGACATACTTGTAATATTTCAGTCATTAAATACCAATTGATACATAGTTAGCAGGAGATGACACGTTGCGAAATGTTACTTATTTATTAGAAATAGTAGATACATATTTACAAATGTCTAAACATAAAGTAATTATTAGATAATAAATGAGCAAAACCGAACCGAGATAGAGCTTAAAAACTACCCAGCCAAGTTCAGTTTTAAAATAAAATTCGAAACAAGGCAAGCTCAAGTAGATACATTATCAAGTTCGGATGACTCATTTTGTCATTTACACTCAGTTTTGAGTCTTACATATTAGGCAACAGCCAACAGGTTAATTTAAGAGTACATATTTTTTTTACGTAATCATTATTATCACTTAATTACTTTATTAATAATAAAATAAAAATATATAAACGTATCTTAATGTGCGGTGAATTAAATCTTTGAAATAACTCCTTGTGCAGGCAGATTGGATTCAATCCACCTACTCGAACACCCATTTTATTTTATAATAATTTATAATCACACACACGCGGTCCCGTTTATGGTTGTTCATCTGTATTTCAAGGTTGTAAAAGTTGTCTTTTTGGAGTCTTGCTGTAGATCCATTTTTCTCTTCTTTCAAATGCCATCTCATCGTTCTTGTTGATGCTACAATACCTCCACAAAACCCCTTTTGCACACAGATTATTACTTTCAACAAAAGGTTCGATCTTTACAGTTTTCTATCAAATGGGTACCTGTTATTCAACCACCGGCGCCAGCCGGAGATATAGAAAAGACGCCAGCGATGAAAACGATGAAAGTGATAGATGGTGGACGTCGAACGCTGGCCGGAGTATTAATCGGAAATCCGGTGATTCGAAGTTCAGGTTCGGCGGCGGCGGCGGCAAGGGTCCGACGGCGGAGGAACGGGCGCTGCAGCAGATTTCCGGCAGACTTACCGGCAATGGGTCGAGTAGCATCGTTAGTTTGCACACGCAACAGGGGAAGAAAGGGACGAATCAAGACGCCATGATTGTTTGGGAGGTTTGTTGTTATCAAATTATTATGATTATAAACACACAAATACACAATTTGCACTTAAATTTAATTATTATTTTTTTTTAATTTGAAAAGGGTTTTAGTAATTAGGTTAGAAATGACTCGAATTTGAGATTTTTTTAGCAATTAATGTTACCCAACATTGTTCTAGAGGGTGTTTGTTAAATTTAGTTTCGTTAAACCAAAACACTAGAGTAATATAGTCAAACAATCACGTTGAAAACACCCCCATTGATCACAATCTTTAAAAAAAAAGGTGTACTTATGGGTCAGATTTGGTTAAAATTAAGGTTTGTAAGAGACTGGTGTGTAAAAATAATTAAAATGATGAAGAATTTATGAAAAGTTTGCTGATAAAAGGGTTGATATGTTAAATAGACGAGAAAGACACAACTTTTGGTTGTAAACAAAGCTTATATGGTTTTGCGTAGAGTTAAATACACAAATTATATATATGGATACTTATTTCTAAGTAATATATGGAGTTAATTACACTAATGATCCCTATGGTTTGCGGAAATTAACTAGTTTGGGTTTTATGCTTTTCATCATTTAAAGAGTTTGGGTATTAGGGCTAACATCCGTTAAGTTTTCTGTTAATGTATGGTGAATTTACTACAATACCCTTTTACTTTTTGAAAGGTCAAATTCAAAGAGTGAAAAGTCAAGGGTAATTTTGTCATTATACCCTAATTTGACAAAAAAGTTTACAGAAGCTATCATTTATTCCCAAATTCTTTGCAAATCGACCATCTGTATAATTAACATCTACCTCTCACAAAGCATTCCAAAAAATGCCACATGGCATTCTCTCAATTTTTCAAGAGTTTTTTTATTATTTAAATCAATTAGATGAATAGTTTGAATTCTTTTATACTTTTTATTTTATCTTAAATTATAAAATATATATAAATTTGTTATCATCTAATTAAGTATTTATCTATGAATCAGAAATTCAGTTCGATAAATGAAGCGGTATTTTGCGGGGTATTTGATGGGCATGGTCCATATGGGCATATGGTTGCAAGGAAAGTTAGGGATTATCTTCCGGTTTTATTATCGACCCATTGGAAACTTAATTATGATAATGAAAACAAAAATGTTAATGGAAATTCACATGAGGATGAACAAGAAGAAGATAATTTATTTGAAGAATTTGAAGTTGGTGAAAAACAACGCGTTCCAGAGAAATATATTCCACTTAAAAAATCAATATTAAAAGCTTTTAGGTTAATGGATATGGAATTAAAGACTCATCCAACCATTGACTGTTTCTGCAGCGGGTCAACTGCGGTTACTTTGATCAAACAGGTGATTTTTCTTTATATTTTTATTCTTTCTGTAAATTTGATTAAAGTTTATGAATAGGGGAAATAAGTTTTTTTATTTTTTATTTTTTTTTATTTTTATTTTTTACAAAAGGTTTTTTATATCATAATTTGCTATATATGGCAGGTGCAGCAAAAAATTGTGATTGAAAAAATGTAGCTAGTGTTATAGGTGGTAAATTAAATCCATTTACTTATGAATGGGTCGATTTGGTTTATGTTTAATCTTTAACGGGTCAAACAAGTAAAAATGAATATTTAGCTATAAGGAAACGGGTCAAATGGGTCAAACGGTTGAAATTTACTTAATGAAAAAAACCTTTAAAATAGTTTATTTTCATAAATTAGATCATTTTTGCAATATACTTGTTGCAATCTTATTTGACACTAATTGTTTATACCAAAATTATTATTTTTTTGGAAAAATGTGTTTCAAGCGATTTACATTCAAAACAAAAAGGGAAAAAACATCCGCAAAATATGAAATTTGAGGAATGTAACTCTAAGGTTACAAGCTTTTTACACATGTACAGTATGTTTGTATCATTCATTCGTTCCTAATAAAATTTATTATAATTTCTGCATCAGTTAAATAAACTATATATCAATAAACCTCTCATTGTTTCAGTCTCAAGATCTCATAATCGGTAATCTTGGAGACTCAAGAGCGGTGCTGGCAACTAAAGACAATAACAACAATTTAATCGCGGTCCAATTAACCGTCGATTTAAAACCCAATCTCCCAAGTAACCATCTCTATTGCTAATCACTTGTTAAACTAAACTAAAGTTTCTTAAAAATTAATAATTATAAATATTGAAAATTTTTAGGAGAAGCAGCTAGAATTCAACAATTCAAAGGACGGGTTTTTGCATTACAAGATGAGCCAGAGGTCGCACGTGTGTGGTTACCGAATAGTGATTCACCCGGTTTAGCAATGGCGAGAGCTTTTGGTGACTTTTGTTTAAAAGATTTTGGATTAATTTCTGTACCGGATATTTATTACCATCATATCACCGATAAAGACAAGTTTGTTGTTCTTGCAACTGACGGGGTACAATTTTTTTCATTATTTTTCGGGTGGGTTGGTTGGATGACAGGTCAAAACGGGTCAGATTGATTCGCAAACACCTTTTTGTTTAAATTTTTTAAAATTTAAAGAATTAGTGTGCGGAATATATCAACAAAATCGTGTTATTTACATTAGTAAGCTAACTTGAGGATGTATCGAGTGAGTTGGGTAAATTGTCAAAATGGGTACTTTTTTAGGAGTCAAAGCGGGTCACACCAACCCACAATTTACTCTTTTTTTCAACTTTTTTCAAATTTTAAAAATGATTTGGCGAGCGAAATATGATTATAATGACTTTCAAATAATTTTAATCTGGTTGACTTGTTCAACTCATTTGATTAATTTCTTTGGTAGGTATATCTTTCAGCGTAACCCGTTTGACCATTTAACTTAAAAAAATATTAACATATAAATAGATTGATTTTTTCGTAAAGTTTTATTATTTTGAAACAGGTATGGGATGTGCTTTCAAATAAAGAAGCTGTGGACATAGTGGCTGCAGCCCCGAGCCGGTCAACCGCAGCCCGAGCTCTTGTTGACTGTGCCACACGCGCCTGGCGGTTCAAATACCCGACATCAAAAAACGACGACTGTGCTGCGGTTTGCTTATTTCTCGACTCGAAACCCACTCCCGCTTCACCCAAAAAAGAAGCAAAACAACCAGATACTGGTACTGGTACTACTCCGTCTGATGGAACAGATGGAACAGTACCAATATCTATTCTTGGGCCTTCTGGCACCGTCAGAGAATCAAATGAGATTGTGCCATGTGTTGAGCCAGATGATAATAATAATAATAATAAGTTACCCGAAAAGGGTGTCGGGGTATCTAAAAGGAGTCTAGCTGAGTGCATATCGACCGGTGAGGATGAAGAATGGTCAGCACTTGAAGGGGTGACTCGGGTTAATAGTTTGTTGAGCATACCGCGGTTCTTGTCGGGTGATAAAAAATCAACGAGCTCGAGAAAAAATGTTGTCAAGATTTGATTATTGTTGAGAATAGTAGACGCAGATGAACCTTTGTTTGATGTGATTTTTCTTGGTTTTTTGGTTCGTGAATCTTGATAATGTGTATACATGCAAAGTTTTAGCTTTTGAATGAACAAATTTTGATTAGTTATGGGATTGTTTAAGATACACTTTTTATGTTGTTTATTTATAGATATATATTAAAGTCATTCAGCTTTTAATTAACTTCGTTGTAATCTCATAAGAGATGCATTGTTGCTTTATTGTTTAAACAAAATTAAAGAACGCCATCAATATTTTTAATTTCCCAATGAGATGAAAAAATAATTAGGTGTTGGTTGTTATATCTAACTTGTTTAATAAATAGGTTGTGTTTTTGTTGATATTTTACACTTGTTTAACTAAATGAGTCGTGTTCAGGTTGACATGTTTAATTATTTAATGAATTAAATGAGAGTCGTGTTCAGGTTGACATGTTTAATTATTTAATGAATTAAATGAGTCGTGTTCAGGTTGATATGTTTAATTATTTAATGAATAGATTAGTGTCAATCTGTTCAAGATTATCATTAAAAAAAACTAGGAAATTGGATTTATATGGTCAATTTACCATGTATATGTCTCATTTTACCGATTTACTGCTTAAGTACAGCTCGTTACTATGTTTGATTGGGTTTGGATAAATGGGTTACACATGTTCAATTTAGTTTTAGCTTGGCCCTAAAATACTTTCTCAATGAAAACATGTACCATTCTTTCGCCTTTATTAGACGATGCATTTCTCAGCCGTTTATTATTGTAGAATCCAAAGGGGTAAATGTTAATACAATAAAGAATCAATATTATTTTGTACGAAAAAGTCTTTAAGTTCATTTTGTTTGAGTAAAGTCACCAACCTTGCTTATAATGTACGTATTCGTGACATCTATAATCTATGATAAATGATACTAGTTCACATACTTTACATTGTGTAGATTATTTTTTTAATGACTTAATCTTATATATATTCTTTTGTTGACATGAAATATTACCTCATCAATATTTAATCTTTTATATATATAAATCTTTAACGTGTATAATTTAAAAATTATCCAAGTTAGCATTTTATACATTTGAAAAGTCAATTCATCAAACTTTTACATATTTAGAGTATAACAAGTCATTATATTTAAACCTTTTAGAGCATTTACATTAGGTTCTCTAAATTTGGTGTGAGTATATTCTCTGTATTATAGAGATTTATTAAAAGTGGTTGTGAGTGAAGGAATATAGAGAAATTCATAGATTCTCAAAGTATAAAGAATTAGAGAGAGAAAATATAGTGATTTTGTAAATTGAATAGGAGAGATAAATATAGTGATTTTAAAAAAAGTAATATTTTATTGAATATGAAAGTGGTTGTGAGTGGATGAGAGAGAAAAGATAA